>CABFVX010004581.1:40319-53275 GCA_902151425.1 Timema shepardi | reverse complement strand
AAAAATAAGTACTTTTAATTATGTTTAAAATATTGTTTCGAGTTGGACAAAAAGAAATTATTTAAAAAAAATGAAATAGTATGAGAAAACTTAAGTTTACGTTATTTTAAATGTAATATATAACAGCTAATTAAAGATCTTTACATTTATAACAAAACTGTGATCTTTTACAAGTGTTGGCAACCCAAAACCTAAACATATGATTTTCTAACTGTCATCCGGGTAAAAAACTATCGTGAATGGAATATATATGGCGAGTTCTCGTCTGACCAGCGGATGTAACTGATAAAACTGAGCTATTATTATTATTATTATTATTATTATTGTTAGTCCAGTGTGACGTTTGATATCGGGTCTCGCACAAAGAGAATTTCTGTCGAACAAGCAACAGAGTAGCTAGAATTCCATTTTGATGGTAAAGATTGCTACGACGTTTTGTCCCCGGTCACTTTTGTCCAATCTTCGGCCCCCCCTGCGTGCCTAAGTAGTACCAATAGGGGATTTCCCCAAACTCCCTACCTACAGTAGCCCCGTGGCTTCTTTGGTGCTGACTTCTGACAGTCAGCATTTAGGAATATACCTAAATTTTGACTCTCAGAAGCGACAGCTGGTAAACACATGTTTTTGCAGATCATATTGTTTGGCGTAGGGATACATAATTTGGTCTGGTAACTTTTCAAAACCATCAGATGTCAGTCAGCACCAAAGACGCCAGCTGTCAGTCAGCACCAAAGACGCCATGGGGCTACTGTAGCTCTATTTTTACATAGTAAAGCTTATGTTCATACTGTATGGATCATTCCCTCATTTATTAAATTGGTATATTAAGTTAATAATAATAATAATAATCGACTTTAATAGCGAGGTTTAAAGCTACCGCCTTTTCTTACACATAACCAATCCAATTAAAATAAAGTTTAACAGAATAATATACATAGAAACACACTCATAATGAAACAGAAAAACTAGAGATAACATACACATTGATTACATAATATGAGAATCAGATATCAATAATAATAATATTTAGCACCGTGTCTTACTACCCGTTCGGGTTATACGCTTTAAGTATCAATTACTCTATTGGATTAGGAATTGGGAAGGTTGAATTAGAGGAAGTGAGCCCGCATTTGCGTGGAGGAAGAGTGGAAAGCCATTTAGGAAAAACCACCCCCAGTTCACCCGACCGAGATTCGAACTTTAATCTCCACGTCCTCAGCAGTCGAGCTCAACACGACAAGCGCGTTAGCCAACCACGCCACCAAGGCGGATAACCAGATATCAATTTAACACAAACATATATAATTCACACACACACAATAGAAGGTGTGATAACGTCTTACACTCCTCAATCCATGTTACACCCCATTAGTGAATTTGTACAGTTCATGAGTCGAGCAAATGTATGCCAACTCCTTGAACTGTCCTCTCCTCATGACCATTTCAAAAACTGGGCCGAAAATAGCCCAGTTCGTGAACTGAACGACTCCAAATTTCGGTGACCTGGCGATCTAGGGGTAAGGTGTCAGACTTCTGTGCTGGCGGCCGGGGTTCAATCCTCGGTCTCGGCACAGATTTATCTGATTACTAAACCCTTCCTTCACCTCTGACAAGACATCTTGGGAATGTGAGGAATGCCAGGCCTCCACCGTGGTTCGGATTCCACGTTAAACTGTAGGTCCTCCATTTCATCACACAATCACCCTACCATTACACATTAGCGTAAGTGCGTATAACCCGAACGGGTAGTAAGACGCGGTGCTAATAATAATAATAATATACTCCAAATTTCTTCTCTTATTTTACCACCGCATCTTACTACCCGTTCGGGCTATACGCCTATGTTCTAATTATGCTAATGATTTTAGGGATTAGCGAGGCTATATTCAGAGGAAGTTTACCCGCATTTTCGTGGAGGGAGAATGGAAAATAGTTTTGGAAAAGACTTCTCAGTACACCCGACCGAGATTCGAACCTTGATCACCCAGTTATCAGCATTATAGTCTACCCCGAGAGTAGCGCGTTAGACCGAAGTGGAGGGCAGCCCCATTCGTTGCCCAATTCATGAACTGCAAACGTTTTTTCCCCTGTTCTTGAAATGAACAATCGAAGAGCAGGTCGGGTCTTTAAGTTAATATAACTTTGAATTGTTTTGGAACAGAAGGTACAGTTCACTAAATGGACAAGAGTCAATGTTGACCCAGTTTGTGAAATGGTCAAGCGAAGACGCCAGTTAGCGGAATGAGCAGATATTTATTATTATTATTATTATTATTATTATTATTATTAGCACCGCGTCTTACTACCCGTTCGGGTTATACGCACTTACGCTAATGTGTAATGGTAGGGTGATTGTGAGATGAAATGAAGGACCTACAGTTTAACGTGGAATCCGAACCACGGTGGAGGCCTGGCATTCCCCACATTCGCAAGATGTCTTGTCAGAGGTGAAGGAAGGGTTTGGTAATCAGATAAATCTTTGCCGCGACCGAGGATTGAACCCCGGCCGCCAGCTCAGAAGCCTGACACCTTACCCCCAGACCGCCAGGTCACCGAGCATAAATTTGCCCGTTCCATTGGAGAAGTTCATCAGGGTTGGCCGTGAGGACTGAGACAACAGTCACCGGGCGATGATCCGGACACTACAAGGCTCATCGACCCATATAGTGTCCTTTTTAGGGGCTGGAGGCAGTCAACCAATCACACACACGCGTATGACCTTCCGCCCCAACCAACAAGGTCCAACCCCCGCACTCTCCCCCCTTGCTAGTCTTCCGGTCGAAGTGAACAGCACATAAACACTTGGGATTCGAACCAAATACGATTGAGGTAAAAATACCAAAACACACACCTCCTATTTAAACAATCCTCTCAAGGATTCTCAATGGGTTAAAAAAAATATACCTGGTAAAAATCAATTGGGACATTTAACAGATGGGTAAATAAATGAAATGGGGCAAAATAACAAATGAGTTGGATTGCGACAATCTAATATCGCCATCTAGGGTCATTGACCTCAGGGATGGGAGGATTACGTCAATGGGGAGGAGATGAATAGCGCCAGGGGGATTACAATACTATCTCTCTTCAGGGTGTGCCCAAAGTTCCATTATCCTATTAGGTATTCGAATTTTAAATGTGTATGTGATCATTATCATAAATGTATAATCAATTTACTCAATTATTGTTTAAATAATCTTAGTGACAGTGTTGTTGCTGTAAGCGATTGTGACCAATCTAAGGAATTTGGATAAGAAAAATTAATTTTCTAGGAACCGACTTTAACTCGCATAGAAAGAGGAAGGAAAAACACAAATCTAGCAACAACAACAAAAATATAAAATATCCCTCTCAATCTATATCGCACCGGGCCGGAACACACAGACTGCTAAGCAAAGCAATGGTCCCTCTTTCCCCTCCCGAATTCATTGTTGTTTCTTTCTGGTCTGCTCCAGTGAAGTTTAGTTATGGCGTTCTCCAAAATGTCTTGTTTGAGCTCGGATGATAGTTCTGAGGAAGAGAAGATGCTGCCATTAGCAACAGATTTGGAAGATAAAGAAAATTTAGGAGCTGGAGGTTTGACTTGTTCGATTAACGCTTCCATTTTAATATAAATACATTTATTAAACATAAAACCTAGATAGAATATTACTTAAATACACACGAAACAAATTGAAAACAAAACTTCAACACTTCTTTGGTTATTTTCACCGAATCAGCATTGCCTTTGTCCAACGCGGAGCTCAAGCCGCGTTATGCGCATGCGCAACATATTGTAACATTACGTCGTATAATGTTACAATTGGACCACGCCCCATACTGACGTAAATGGATGTATCGCATCAAATCATACTACCCGCTCCAATATATTCAATTAAATTTAGGATCCCTACAATAGTATTGTTCGCTGTTGTAGTTCTTGTAGGCTAAGAAGACATAATATAACAATGCTGGACAATATGTTTCACGACTCAATCCCAAATCAATGTAATAATCTGTTCAAGTACTTACAATATGAATCTGCTTTCAATAGAATCCTGCTAGGCTGAACGGCGCACGGGAATCCAAGACCGGCGGCTGGGGCAAGAAGGTCCGGTGTATCAAGAACACTCGTCCCGACGCTCAAAACTGACTAGCAAGTAATGGGACATGAACTACCAACGCCTGCTAGAGGATACCTACGTAGCTGACCTCTGACGGATGGAAGAATAACCTCCCTCAAAACATCGGGTGATTGGAAATGTTGCTAATTTTCCGATGGAGCGAGAACTATCAACAAAGGATCTACGTGACTTTTTGCAGGCATCGTGACGTCACCGCGTGTGTTTTTGTATCCCCACCATAACAACGAAATCCCTATATAATGGCTGTGCAAGCGTGCAATAATTGACTATTCTACGATCAACGATCGACGACAGACCATTGTCATGGACCTGGACAATGGCTGGAGAAATACTTGTAAAATGTATCAAAATCGTCGCTTAGACGATTGGAGTTATGAACTCTAACTTCTTTATTAACTATAAACTTTTTACATAAAATATTCTGTTTCAAAATCTAACGTATTTATAATTTAATCGTCAATTTAATTTAAATACTCTATCTTTAAAATGTCGCCGCTCGGGCGCTGGACTTGTACTTATGTATTTATTCTCGTAAATATCCTCAGTTACGTGCTAATTAGAAGTTGACATGTTAATATTTAATTGTTTGGAATTGTAGAGTATTCCCGTTTTTTTTAAGTAACTTTTCATATTTGAAATTATGGTTTGAATTAACGTAACGTGAAGTAACTCTTTATTGGAATTTGAATTAGGATAACTTTAATCTTTTGTAACGTAAGTTCTGTTTGAACAGCTAATGTTTTGTTTATTTGTGTGTCCCTTATTCTCAGTCAGATCGGATAGTCCCGTGGGAGTTTGGCTTAGGTCTGATAGTCAAACCCTCACGTTTTGTAAACACTGTTGTGTGGTCGTCAAATTTAAATTACTTTATATTTATGATATCGTTTTCTGTGAATTACGAAACCTTTGGAACCATACCAAGGTGCCCATTAGGCCCTTATAATTTTGTATCGCATTTAAATAAATACGCTGTAGTATTGTCGCATATGGACTGGTCTATCAATATACTGTTGGATTTCATATTTCCTTTTGTTAAAACACTTGCGCAACTTTGATTATGTAAAGTTGTTTACTTCGAGTATAATTTCCAACAGAACTCATTATGATATAATGAGACGATGTACTGTTAACTGCGCTTTGTCTTTCAATTGAATAAACTGCTCATTTTGTTGAATCTATATTTTTTAATAATTTCCATTCTTCATGTAGGTTAAGTTTACCCTCTCCCTATTAATACCTTTTATGGTCGGGTAGTATTAGGACTCAGAGAGGGTGCAACAATATATTCCATTCACGGTAGGAATTGACTTCTGAAAGGCCTTTTTCCCTAACATAAATCTACTATATAGTAGGATATTGGTAGGAAAAAAGACCTTTCAGAGAGTAATTCCTACCGTGAATGGAATATAAGATGGCTCAAGATGGGAGATGGCAAAATTGCCCGGTCAGCAATCGGGGAAAAACATAGCGCGGCGTAGCAAGGCATAGATAATTTAACCACTCAGTCAATCAGAGTAATCATTTGGTATCAAGTGAAGCTAGAACATTGTTCTTCCATGACTTCCACACAATGTTCAATGACAAGAGTGTACGTCCAGTTTTCCGTCACATCGTTCGGCTCGTGTATCCTTAGGGATGGAATGGGACGCGAGAAAAGGACAGTGTTTTTGCAGTTTTTATGGCAAAGCTTTTTTTTTCTGCCAAAATAAATAAACTATTACTCCAGTAGAAACATAAAGTTTAATTGTATTCATCTCTCGTGATATCAACAGTTCGTTGAATATCTGCCATGAGCATGGTGGCATTATCTAACAACCTTTTTAAATGAAGAGAAAAGTTATCATTAAATTTCAGGACACCCTTGACAGACATTCAATAAATTTTTAGATCACCATAGGAAGAAAATTAAATTATATGTTTGTATTAGAGCAATTTTTTTTATCTACTTTGGTCCAAAAAAGTTTAGCAATAAAAAGTGCAAAGACAGTGTTTGTTTTTTCTCGTGTCCTCTTCCATCCCAGCTTAAGTCGGTATTCACATTTCCTGAATGTAAGCCTATGTAATCCTAAGATAAGATACTTATACAAATATATTGACTTACATAATTAATTATTAAATAAATGTGTTTCTAAAAGGTGACCTGGCGGTCTATGGGTAAGGTGTCAGACTTCTGTGCTGGCGGCCGGGGTTCAATCCTCGGTCCCGGCACAGATTTATCTTAACTGTAGGTCCTCCATTTAATCTCACAATCACCCTAACATTACACATTAGCGTAAGTGCGTATAACCCGAACGGGTAGTAAGACGTAGTGCTAATAATAATAATAATAATGTTTCTAAAAGTGTATTAAACATCTCTCACCTCATTCTATATTAATCTTTGTTTTCTAAACTGGCATTGCCGTTTAGATTTAAAGAACATGCTCTCTGAAACCATTTGTTTGAAGGACCATTTGACCATTTTTCTTCCACTCGTGCAATACAAGAAAGAGGTGTATGTTCCAGGCGCGTGATATGACACCAGAAACCTGTCAGGGGTTCACTGTTCACCCTCCCAAGGACTTCTACCCCATACATTGGAGGAAGTGGGCCCTGTATTTCGACGAGGAGCGCAGTGGCCACACCATGGCCAAACTGAAAGAAGCCACGGCCATCCACGTGTGGAACAAGTTCAGTGTCCACAAGAATGTGACCGTGGGATCCAGGCAACCATACGCTCTCATTGCTCAACACTTCTGTCCCAGAGTGTACTCGCACGCAGGACCTGTTTTTTGAACAGACTCTACACGCCATATTGTTCAAAGGTGGTCTCGTTTTAATAAGTTTATAGAATCGTTACATTGCCAAAAATAAATAGAATCTCGTAACTTACCAACAAACATCTTACCGGCCTTGTGGTATAGTGGTCAGAGCACTGGGCTGCTGACCTAGAAATCCCGAGGTTCGGATCCCGGCTGTTACCGGGGGATTTTTCTCAAAAGGGGAATAATTCTCATGGTAACCAGGGTTTGGTTAATTAGGCTCAAGTTAGGTTAAGATCTTCATTGGCCCCGGCCCGTCATACTCACTTTCACCATCACCTCATCAGGAGACGGAAAGGATGTACGATTAGTACGTTCGGGCGTCCCCTTAGTACTGGGTAATCTTTCATCAAATTGAGCTACAGACTGATGTAGTCCAGACGCGCCATTACTATTATTATTACTAACATTTTTAAAATATACATGAAGTATGTTGTGTTCAAACATACCAGGACTATTAAGATGTTTAAATAGAATTAATGATGTTTGTGATAGTACATTTATGATGCCATTAAGTTACTTTTTATATGTACACTATTATATTAGTAGACGAATTATAATATTAACTAACCAATGACAGTATAATTTGCAATAAGCTTCCAATAGTTGTAACAGAATCATATGTTATGTCTAGGCAACACAGTGAACTCCTATACACATAATAAGACCACTTATACATCGGTTAGTATCTACAGTAGCCCCATGGCTTCTTTGGTGCTGAATGACAGTTCACAGCTGACTTGTGAAAGTCAACATTTAGGTATAATACCTGCATTTTGACTGTCAGAAATGACAGCTGCTAAACACATGTTTTTGCAGATAATCTGGTTCGGCGTGGGGATACGTAATTTGGTCTGGTAACTTTTCAGAGCTGTCAGTCAGCACCAAAGAAGCCATGGAGCTACTGTACTAATTGGGATCTCATAAACTGATGATGGATCTCATTAATATCTTGGGCATAAGCATGCGAAGCAAAGATTCAGTAGAGTTGTATTATTTGGTCCGGTGGCATTTGACAGGTTGGATCCCCTCTCTGACCTCAAGGTCATGTCGACAAGAAGAATATCATTAGTATTCCCTAGAACTTTGGTTGCCTTCACTAACCCCTCATCACGTACATAGGCTCTTGTCAACAACAACAAAAATAAGGGGCCATCTCTGTTGTACTTTATTTTATAAACTAAATGGATGAACATATTGAATCGCTTACTGATTTCATACAAACTGAATAATTAGTTATATTATTAAAACACACTTTCTGAAGGCACCCATAAATAATATAAACACACAGGTATGGTGATTATTATATTATATATAGTATTAATTTTAATGTTTTGAACAGCATAAATACCAACTTTTGATTAGAATTGGAAGAACAGTATAGAAAATTCTAACCTATTTCTTTGTGGCCAACAATATTAACATTATAGTAAATTATTTGTGTTATCCTATAGGTATTGACAATATCTATCAAAATTAATAGCTACAGATTACATGACTTGCTGTATGACTATATTAAAATTATTTTAGTAACTTTAGTAACTAACTTCTACTGTTCTTCCTACTAAAATCATACTATAACCATCTATTTTAAAAACATAAGATAATATATTAAATATAAGAGTTGTACAAACATATTTTTTCGTCACATAGTTTCCCTATTGATTCTATCAATTGCCATAGTCTTTTTTATAATCTTATTACTGAAGGCTATAAAATAAATAGCTTGATATTCCATTCATATATGCGAGAGAGGCTGTATTTTATTTGGCGTGTAAGGTTTTGGAACATAGCTCAAGTATTTTAGTGTAAAAATGTACCACAACACTGCGATTGTAAACCGTACAACATTTCAGAACTCTTATGCCTCATCCACACTCTCAGAGAGAGTGTACGAACCGACCGAGGATGAGAGATATTCTCTCCACTCTCACCTGTCATTTTAATATCTGTGATGAAGGATGTCCAACTCGCTGATAAGTCAGTTTTGTGTTTATTATGGCCTCAGACAGATTTTATTGAAACCTTCTTTTTACTTTAAATACGCTCTACCCCACGCATCGTTCAATTCCATTTTATCTTTGCGGTACATGTATCGGTATAATTCCAAGAATTGGTTTGTAGTGTCTGTTACACAATCACTCATGTTTTGCCAAATAATTTACTAAGAAAAAAATTAAAAGAAAACAAAAAATTAAAATTAACAAAAATATATTAATTAAATCCGACGACGCGCAACTTGTCAACATTCCGTGTTCTAATCGACCATTTTCTGGAAGACTGCAAGAGTGTGTAGCAGTGCAGTCGTACTTAGGGATGTGGGGAAAAGTATCGATACTTTAACAGTATTGATATTTTCCCCTTTCGATACTAATATCTTTTACTCAATACTTTTACTGATATTTAGTACTCACACTCCAGGTATCGGATCGGTATCGAAAGAAATAACCTTTTTATCTTCACTCATGTTGGAATTACATGTTTACCAGGGTGGACTGTGGAGAAACAACAAATGACGCTGGTTCAATTCTCATTTCTCACTCATTGTCTGCATGACAAACAAGAAGAAGCAACTCTAGCATTCAGTCTCTTTTAGCTAATATTTTACAGCTGTTCTTTCATCTTTATCAAGACAGACAGACAGCTGATGCCTTAACGGGTGACAGGGCGAGGGGTGACCAGTCTACTTCCCCTTCCTTCATCAATGAGCACGGTTATCACTAACTAAACAAAAGAAACTTTTGTAGGGCTCAATAAACTAAGTCAACTGAAGGATACCCCAAACAGACCAGAAAAGTTTATATGCGTTGTTTAAGCAAATAAAGCAGGGTAGGGCGGCCATTATTCTATTTTTTGACAATAGTTAATAATCTATTTTTATAGCGTATATATACGTACAACGAATGTAGTTAAAAAATGGCACCTCCCAGAAGTGAATTATGGATTTTTTTTAAAGTTGGATAGCGAAAAAGAATCTAGTAAAATATGTTTTAGATTATCAAAAACCACGATAATTTTCAGTTTTTAAATAAATATGAAAATATAATTGTGATGCGTAAGTTGAAATTATTATTAATAGAATGCCAGGCCTCCACCGTGGTTCGGATTCCACGTTAAACTGTAGGTCCTCCATTTTCATCTCACAATCACCCTACCATTACACATTAGCGTAAGTGCGTATAACCCGAACGGGTAGTAAGACGCGGTGCTAATAATAATAATATTAATAGAGAAGAAAATATATTTTTCCAGATTAAAATTTCGATGCCGATATTTACGGTTTTCGATACTAGCATGGTATCGAAAAAAAAATTCTGATACTTTTAATGAATACAATACAGTATCGATATTTTTCTTTCGATAGCATATCCCTACTCGTACTTGCGTCTCGTCTCGCGCCCTTTGACTCGGACACCAAAGGCCGAGACGGACCCGAGCGTCGCCGAAGTGAGGCGAGAACACCCGACTATATTCTCAAACTCGGGCTTCCTCGAGTAGTCTCGGCGAGTTTGTGGATGAGGCATAAGAGTCACCATTATTATATTATTACTATTATTATTATATTTCGTTCCTCAAGATTGGGTCGACAACCACATCCCAGAGGGCACGTACTAGTACACTCATTTAAAATATCACGCGAATCTTCAAAACTTGCCTCTTTGATATGTTCTCTGAGATTCATTGATTATATTCTGTACTAAATACTACTACTATAATTTATTTTAGGGGTAGTCACAGATTAGATAAACGTATACATGCAGGTTCTGAATGATCTTCAAGTAATTTAACTCGCATCATAATGTGAATGACTGTTGGTCGAGGTCTACATACTGTATACTATCTGAATATTTTGTTTGGAGCTGTCAATATGTCCAAAACACTTCTATTAACATATTCCTTATTACATTAGCAGTATTAAAATTTAGGTTTTATTATTTAATGTTTAGGCTTATAGTGAATTGATTTTAAAAAATTATTTTACTGAAGAAATTAATTATTATATGAGTTTACGAGAGTTGCATAATGTTTGAATCGTTGAATTGTTAAATTCAATCATGAATTATAATGAGGGTATATAATGTTGTAAACCATAGGTATTAACAAGGTGCTTAAATAATTCGATACGTATTTAACAATAGAACTCGCTTACATTTAAAGGTAAGTTATTTTTTTAACTTATTGTTTTCGTTGTCAACGCTGTTTTATAAAATGCAATTAGGGGAAATTCGACGGCAGCCGAAGCAAAACATCCAGAGCGTGCTGATAAATCCATAAAATGCTTTTAAAACAAATCCAGAGTAACCAAATCTCCCCTATCCGAAATGACTAACAGCATTTTTTTTATGTATTGGTTTTTCAGTTACCAAATAAATGTTACGTCGGTAGAAACCTTAATTTATTAAGATATACAAATTATATACAGTAAAATATACAGTAATCATTGTAATTTAAACTTATTTTAACATTGAAAAAAAATAGAAAAACTAGTTTACAACTTTGTTATATTGAATAACAATTTATTTAAAAACTTTATGTACAATACATACATTTATAAATATACTTTTTGTGACTATATTGTATTATATTTGGAAGAAGGTACAGGAAAGGTGGATAGAAACATATAAAAGGGGGACAAACACAATATGGCCATTACAATGAAAATAAGAACACAGTTCACAGTTCACACTTTACACTGCTGCCAATGGACAAAGAGGTAATGGCTGCCTGTTAAAGAAAATCTATCGGCACCTCTCAATCCCCCGACCTAGGTTTCATTCTATCGGAACTCATCAGAGAGGAGTGTGAAATTCGCAACGCAACTTCCTAAAAGAGGAAACTAAAAAAAACACAAAAGGGAGAAAATGGAAAATGTTAAAGAATGCTAGAACACATAAATAGGAACATATAAAAGGTATAACATACAGGACAAACACAGGAATAGGAAATTGAATGCGAATATATAATGTATCTCTATAAGATAATAATAATAATATTAGCACCGCGTCTTACTACCCGTTCGGGTTATACGCTTTTTTAAATACTAATTACGCCAATGGATCAAGTATTGGGAAGGTTGAATTAAAGGAAGTGAACCCGCATTGGCGTGGAGGGAGAGTGTAAAACCATTTAGGGAAAAAACTCAGTTCACCCGACCAAGATTCGAACCTCGATCTCCCCGTCCTCAGCAGTCTAGCTCAACATTACTAGCGCGTTAGCCAACTACGCCACCGAGGTGGGTTATCTCTATAAGGAAATAATCTTTTCGCTTTATGAGGTAATTGTATTATATTTGGAAGAAGGTATAGGAAAGGTTTATGTTATACCTTTTACGGGTGGACACCATTACATCGCGTTTTGGTAACAAATACATTGCAGGTCCATCACGTCGCGTTTCCCTCACCTATCTATACACAGCCAACCCTACTCCGACATAAAACCAATAGGATTTAAGAGGCGTATATATACAATTACATCGCATGTCCATTACATCGTATATATTTTTAATTTGAAGATTATATCCTTATTTTATTATTTCATCTTTGATTTTCGTTGCACCATAGCAATTGGAATTTACAAATTCAAGTCTCCAAGTTTGTTTAAGGACATTCGATTTATGGCAAGTTAGAAACTTTCCCCCTTCCAAACGGAAAATTTAAGGTGGGCGAAATACATGAGAGTGGATATGCTAACTTTTGCACTGTCTGAATCTAACTAACTACTTAACTTCACACTAACTTTGTAATCAACTTTGTCAACAAGGGGAATTAGGCACATCATCCTTTCAACCAAACCTACCTTCATAGTGAGAGTGAAGACTCGTTTATTATGTAACAAGTTGGATCCAACATGTTGGAAGACAAGACACACGAAAAATTAAGCTTTGTTTATTCTAGCCAACTTGTTGGACCAACATCCTGGTTCCGCCACCTTTTTTAATCAGCCTACACATTTCTAGCCATAGGTAACGACGTATTACTTGCCGTTTCTTAATTTATTGTGGTGACAGGAAGTGTGCTCTTGCAGAAGAACCA
>CABFVX010004581.1:14712-40272 GCA_902151425.1 Timema shepardi | reverse complement strand
TTTTTTTTGCTAGACGTCGAATTGAAGGTGTGTATATGGTAATAATGAGTTACCTACATTTGTAAAGTGTAGATGATAGCTTTGTACACATGTAACATCACAAAGAACAGAATACTTTTGATATAACTCAATTAAGAATCTAGTAGCCGAAGCTATTATTTATTCTTTTTACTGTATTCTCCATCTATATATTATATTCTGAAAATTGAAAAAGGACACCTGGACACGGGTCCTGGATTCGATTCTCGTGTCCAGGTGTAATTTTTACATTTTCAGAATTTAAATCAATTAGTTTAACTGTATTAGCCTTGTTCCATTCCATGATCACAAAATTATGCAAGCCCCGATTTTAAAAGTTAAACTAATCTGAAAATAAAACACATCCTTCACCAAGGTTAGACACTCATTCAACTCGATAGCGCATGCGCAGAACCTCCCAACTCAGCCAACATGTTGCGCTGGTCGTTTATTATCTCTAACAATTGATCCAACACAACTTGTTGGCTCTGACCGGCTCTCCCAACACCAACATGTTGGCCAACATCCCCAACAAGTTGAGAGTGCGTTTTTATATTGTAACACAACTTGTTGGGATCGTGTTGGTTAGCTGTGTGTAGAGGGGTGGAGAAATGCGACGTGATGGACCTGCAATGTATTTGTTCCCAAAACCCGATGTAATGGTGTCCACACACCTTTTACATGTTCCTATCGACGTGTTCTATAATTCTTTACCATTTTCCATTTTCTCCCTTTTGTGATTTTTGGTTTCTTCTTTTAGGAAGTTACGTTGCGAATTTCACACTCCTCTCTGATGAGTTCCGATAGAATGAAACCTAGGTCGGGGGATTGGGAGGGGACGATCGATTTTCTTTAAGAGGCATCCCTTAACTCTTTGTCAAATGGCAGCATTGTAAAGTGTGAACTGTGTTCTTCTTTTCATTGTAAAGGCTATATTGTGTTCATCCCTTTTATATGTTTCTATCCACCTTTCCTATACCTTCTTCCTAATTTAATACAATTACCTCATAAAGCGAAAAGAGGTTTTCCTTATAAAGAAAGATATATTATATATTCGCATCCAGCGTCCCTTTCTTTAACTAGGTATGTCAGAGGGGAATTTTTTTTGGAACTTATCCGAAAATGTGCTTATTCGAAACGGTTTCAACCTTCTTTATTTCGGTTATCGGAGGTTTTACTATGTACCTAATCAATAATATAATATCATCATCGAAGGTTGCAATGAAAATATTATTTGCATTTTATGACCTACTGCTGCTTATAGCTACAAAAACAAAATCACACAAATTTGAGGACAAACTGATAATACCTACTGTCCAAATATTGGCTACATTTATGCTCGGAGATAAAACATGAAAGGATTTAAGATTCATATTTTCTCTGGTAAAATAATGACACACAAGATTAAGCGATATAAAACCAGCTAAGACACGGTTCCCAATAAAGCTAATGCTTTTTGGTTCAATGAGCCTGAAATAACAGATATAAAAAAAGTTGCTAATCTTTTAGCACTTGTTTGAGATACAGTAGCTTCGAAAAAAATCATCGGTTCCTATTTTCTCAACCTCTTTATGTTTCCTGAGAGCAAGATAGCTAATTATTTTATTCAAATCCTAAACATCCCTTAAGTAAAATGTGTGTAATCTCTAGTGGGGCTATATTACAGTAGCCCCGTGGCTTCTTTGGTGCTGACTGACAGCTCACAGACGACTTCTGACAGTCAACATTTAGGTATATACCTAAATTTTGACTGTCAGAAGTGACAGCTGCTAAACACGTGTTTTTTCTGATTATATGGTTCGGCGTAGGGATACATAATTTGGTCTGGTAGCTTTTTAAAACTGTCAGTCAGCACCAAAGAAGCCATGGGGCTACTGTATGTGCTCCTACATTAAGAAAAAAAGAGCTGTGGCTCTATAAGCAGAACAATCTCATTGCGTTAACCATAGTGATGCTTCACCTAGCAAACAAATGTCACCAAAGGTAACAAACGCTGTAGCTATAAGAGACGGAGCTATAAAAGTTGTTATTAATGTTAGAATACATTTTATTTATTGTTCTGAGGAAATGTTCAAGTTTTGACTATTTACTCTTTTTACCATTGACGACCACTTTATGATTTTTACTGTAAATTTTTCTATTGTTTTAATGTATATTTATTAATCAACTCAACTCATTCTTTTATAATATATGTGCTTTCAATTCTAATTATTGTCAATCATAAAGAAATATGTTGGTTTTATTGAGTATTTTTGGTGAATTCACTATTATTTGCTCTCTTTTGCGCTGACATGTGAAGTGAGGACCAGAAATTCTGTTCACACATTGGGACCGGATGTTAATATCGAGGATAGTTGTAGATCGTCCGTTTGAGTATCAATCCATCTAACGTTATTTTAAGTAAACTTTAACTTTGAACAGAGAGCTATGCTCTATTATCTACCTTTTCTAATGTACTTATTTAATCCTTAGAGCTTGTTGAAGAAAATATCGGGGATCTGGTTTAAGAAATTGGATAAATGGATTTAATAGCTATAGCCTATTAATTTATTTTAAATAAATGTTAAATATCTATTGATTTATCTGAATCATATCAACAAGTATAGCTGTCCTATGTTTTTAAAAGGACCTAGGTGGGATAGCTAATGAAACTTCTCCGTTTTCGAAAAACTCACCTTCAATCAATACGCCTGTTGGTCACAACTAAAAGGATATGTTATAGTTCCATTTGAATGTAGCATTTGTATTAGTAATATATTTTTTTAAATGAATGTAGGTATATTTGAAATACATTCTTAAGGCACCTTAATGAGAAGACGTATTTGCAGAACTTTAATGCGAAAAATCTCATAACTATTTCTCTCTCGGAGTTATTATTTGTGCGATTTCAGCTTTTCTAACTTTATTCATAGATTACCAAAATGTGTACGCAAAATTAACATTTTCGCGAAAAAAAACTACTAAACTTATTATGTGCAAATGTTCCAGTTGGGCATACAAATAAAACGTCATGGAAAATGAACCAGCCCCCCGATTGGGTAGCAATCTATGCTAGGATGAAAATGTGAAGTTCTGGAAGAATTATCACTATTAAGAACGATCATTATAGCAGGCCCAACTAAAATCCAGGAATGTTTGAGTGTTTGCGCGTGAGGTTTAGGAGTAAAAGTGAAAAGAAAATACCAAGATATGCCAGAAATGTGTGCAGTGCATTCGTATTTGAATGATCAATCGAAATTTTCCGCGGTGACGATGGGGGACAACGCAACAAAGTTTCTTGTTAATAACTGCCGTATGTTTCAACTATGACAGGATGAAGATTTGTTCACAAAGCTTATCTGTGAAGCCATTCTAAAATGGTCAAAAAACTAAATTTTTATTGCAGTTTTTATTCAAACATCGTTTATTATTTCAACAATGTTGAGTATTAGGAACTTCTTTTAACTCTTATCTCCATTAATGTTTAATCATAAATGATCCACGTGCAATAGTGTTTGTGTAAATTTACGGTTTTGAACCGAATGTATCACAGAGTTGATTGGTATGTGATGCTTTCCTTAGTGTTATAAATGGGCGTTAAGAGCGCGCAAGACTGTCCAGTTCATCACGTGAGTTCGATCCCAAACACCCAAAGATGAAGTAAGATTCCATTAGTTTAGAAAACCAAAATTACTACAACTACTATATTAATATTATTATTATTATTATTATAGATCATATAAATTGCTATGTTATCAGTATTATTATATCCATATTTATATATCCTTGCCTCATACTAAGTCTTGGTAACATATGTTTTGTAGCAGTCGGTCGGTTTTAAGTTGCTCGCCATATATTGTTCCAGTAAAAACTTGAGGGCTCAATTTTCTTCACATGGTGATCTTAACTTTCTTGAATATTTGTCATGAGCATAGCAGCGTTAGATGACACACTTTTTAAATTAAGAGAAATTGTTGTCATTAAATTGCAGGACTCAAACACTATGTATAAAACATATTTAGTGTTTAAATTTTATGTTGGTAATATGTTAATTATTATGATGCAATAGGCCTGTTTGTAATTTGATTATATTGTCAAGAGAGCTTAAGTTTTTATTGAATATAGGTATATCAAGAGGCATCCCAAATTTGTAATATCGTGAAGGGAGCTGGTGTAATATGTATCTTATGACGATTTGTATTATAGCATAGTGCTATTATTTTTATTATTAAGTGTTATGTCTTACGACAGGTTCATTCCTTTTGTCAGTGAGCTTGGACCTCCTATGCAGCCTCCTCCTTCAGCTCCCAGAAGTTTCTTCTTTCCTTCAATTAATCTAATATTTGAATCCACCTTCCTAAGCTTCTCTTTCCCTCAGCCTTTCATTCTATGACGTCGTGCAAAAGACAGTTCCTCCTAAGGATGCCAGATACAGTTTTCTTTGCACCGAAGAATCACATGTAAAATTGTTCTCTTTTCATCCAATCTCCATAGGACTTCTTCATTTGTCACCCCATCTGTCCACCTGATCTTCCCAAGTCTTCTCCAGCACCACATTTCAAACATTTCCGAGAAGTTCTTTTCCATCTTCCTAAGAATCCGAGTACGTTAAACATAGTATATTAAGTTTAAAGTTGAAATTACATAAACACATTCAATGAGAAATTATTAATTACAAATAAATTGCATATTTAAATTAGGTGATTAGGTATTATGTAATTAGCAGATATAAACATTTTTTTCAGGGTTTATAAAATGATAGGTTTTATTTATCTGCGATGTCAATGTGTGGATCTCATAATAAGGATTTGTATATTAAATTTTGGTACATATACTGTATTATTATTATTACTATTATTATTGTAACTCCTTCCTTTGTCCTCACGGACCAAGGTGGGCATACAATTATTAAACGCATAAAAAATGTTATAATAAATGCAGAGTAAACTGTTAGGAGAATAAAAGACAAATACATCATACTCTAATATATTTGCTCCTGTTTCCTCAAAACCCACTCAGCAATTATCGTGCCAGTCAAAAAGGGAACCAACAGACCAGAAATCAAGGACATTTCCTATTCAGTAAACTTAAAACATAGTTGAAATAAGCGGGGAGAAACATCAAAAGCTAGTTAAATGCAATGTTTTATTTATAAACAAAAGGAAAGTCATGAATTATAAATGTTTTATATATTTATATATAAAACACTCTAGCGATATTATACAAAAGGATTTTGACTATATTCACATTATTAGTTTCGCATATGTCCAATAGTAAGTTCCAGCAATTAACAACATTTAGAATATTTAATTGCATGTTTTCTCATGCTCAAGTCTGACAAGATATGGACCTAAACTTATTAAATATTTTTAGAGTCACAAGGACTTTGAACATTTTAAAGAATCCAATATTTACAAATCTACAAAAGCTTCAAGCGCTAAATACAGCTATCTCAAAAATATTGACCAACTCACAAATGGACTTAACGATTTGAACCAATTCAGTATTATACGAGTCAAAGGGACTCCCGCCATTAAACCTTTCTAATATATCCACAATCTGATGGATATCATCATTTGACGATATTAAATTATTCACAATTCAAAGAACTTTAAAGATAAACGTCTCAAAATTACTTAAATTTGAAAGACTCCAAGGTTTGCACATAATACTTATTACACAAGTCTAAGGACTTTAAAGATAAACGTCTCAAAATTACTTAAGTCTGAAGTACTCCAAGGTTTACACATAATACTTATTACACAAGTCTATAAGGACTTTAAAGATAAACGTCATAATCATATAACCTACTTCTCTTCTTTTTTTAAAAAAGCCCACGATTTACGTATAATAAATCTCCCACGCCAACAAGGCTTTTTATACAACTTACCCATTAGTGAACATTACACATAATACTAATATTACAAGTCATAAGGACTCCAACAGTCAAACCTCTCGCAAAGTTCCCAAGTATAAAGGGATTCATGATTGTAAAACATTAAGTATTGCATAAGTCAAAAGGACTTTAAATTCCAAATTTATTATCAAAACATTTAATAATATATAAAAATAAGATGGATTTATAAAATTATATTGTCTTCCAGATTCAAAGAGCATATTAAATATTTTGCAAGTTAAAAAGGTTTTTCCGAGCTTAATAAACTTCATGATTTGAAGTTGTAATTTAAAAGATGATATCTAAGCCAAAAAGAAATGTATACATACAAAGGCCAAAAGATAATTTAGAGCTTACATTATTTAGAACACGCAGATGTGTCCTAGGTTGCTATCCTGTCGAGAGTGTCTCTATCGCCGCTCTCCTACAAGTATTTATTTGATCTTGCTCAGAGAAGAGGGAAGGAGGGGTTACACATACAAGAGAAACACACAGAAATAAAAGAGAGAAGAAAGGGGTAATGGGAGGGGAGTATGCGAGGAGCAGCGTCTGGGAGATTACAGAATAGTCTTATTGGCTAATGCAACCTTCTCGAGCCGGAAACGTCATACGTTTTCCCGGCATCCTTTGCGAAAATACATTGTTGAAGCGCCTCCAGGCCTCTCGCTGTCAGTCAACAAACACATTGTGTTTGCGGTGACCGGTTGTGTCCGTGGGGGAAGCCAGCTAGGGACGTACACACAGATGAATGGGGCCTTGGTGAATTTATCCATTACTATTACTGGTGTGGCAGGATATCACTCGAAACTATAGTGTCCAGTTTTATTGTTTTGGTCTTGAACTTGTAGCGTTTTTATAAACGCTAAATTATTATTATTACTTACTCAATTGTATAATTTATTATATAGAATAAATGGTATTGATTAAGTTAAACATTACTGTGAATTAAATCCTTTGACCTTAATGGTACTTGAGACATTGTATTTAAACAAATTAACCTATAGTACATATAATTTGATAGTACCAATTATGTATTTTATGACATAATGTCATGTGTATAAATAATGCAATATACGAGTATCATCTGAATTGTGTTAAAAATAAAAGAGTACATTCTTGTAAAATAAAAATTTAAGATTATTTAATGGCAATGGAAAATAAATGGACTTTATTTGACATGTCGCACATAATTGCCACAATTGGGTTGTAGAGTCCACAGCTAAAATAGACATAACCTTATTTGGGATGTGCTATCGAAAGAAAAATATAAATACTGTACTCATTAAAAGTATCGGGAGGAAAATATCGATACCGTACTGTTATCGAAAGAAAAGTCTCTATAACAGTATCAATTTCGAAATTTCAATCTGGATTATTTTTATTTGGTAATTAAAATTTCAAACTTTGCATCGGAATTGTTTTTTCGTATATTTTATTTGAACACTGAAAATTTTAATGAGTTAATCATATTATAGTATACTTACAGTAGCCCCATGGCTTCTTTGGTGCTGACAGCTTTAAAAAGTTACCAGACCAAATTAGGTATTCATACGCCGAACCAGTTGATCTGAAAAAACATGTGTTCAGCAGCTGTCACTTTTGACAGTCAAAATTTAGGTATATACTTAAATTGTAGCGTGTCAATCAAATTGATTGAACACCTACAAGTAAAAAGTTCACTATTTATGTAATTGGGTGCCACGTTGGAATTATATCAAGATATTGAAGATAAAATACCTCAAAGTTTATACTCTTTCGTATACTGAAACTACGTATTGCCCTACGTTCAAACATGTGGTTAGTCAAAAAATAATTGTCTTTTGATAATTGCTGTTCTAAAGGATGTTAATGTACTATTGCATGCTCTGGTAGTACCGTAAGGGAACATGTCCAGCAGTAGTACCTTAATGACGCCTGGCCCTTAGCCATCAATCAGCAGGATTCACCAGCCAATTATCGAACAAATTTAGTGGATCCCTGTTAATATTCGAGACTGTATAAATGTTATCTTCCAAATTTGCTCTATATTTTGCTTTAACTAATTCTCAAATTACTCTCCTTTTAGAAATTATACTATACAGCCTCTTGCCTGGCCACTGTACTGCCCAGGTAGCCATCAAGTAATCAAGTAATCCCTCAAGTTTATTTGCCTTGAGAAGAAATTTAATACTCTATAATTTTCTATCTTATTGTAAAACTTGTACTCTTCTTATGCATTTATTGTTTACTAAATAAAACTATATTGTCAAATTGATATGTTCAGTTTTCTAATTTAGTACGAATGTACTGTGTTGTCACAGTGCAAAATGTTGACTGTCAGAAGTCAGCTGTGAGCTGTCAGTCAGCACCAAAGAAGCCGTGGGGCTAGTGTAGGTCTACCGCATCTTTGTTATGTATGGGACTATGAATTAGGATGAGTTAAAAGAGATTGAATGCTAGAGTTGCAGAAAATGATGGAGAATTGAGAAATAAGGTCGGGTTTTCTTCCTCCACGGCCCACCCTAGCGAACACTTAATCCCACCATGAGTGAAGATAGCACAACAAATACTGTTTCTTTCGATACTGGAGTATGAGTACTAATATCAGTAAAAGTATCGAATAAAAAATACTAATATCGAAAGGATACAATTGATATTAGTAAAATGTCGATAGTTTTTCCACATCCCTAAACATGATCATCACATTTATACTATCTTTCAGCCATATATATATATATATAACATATTATTTTAAACTATCTGTAGAGCCTCTTGTTCGACTGGGTTTAAGAACTGGACAAAAGTGTTATTTCTAGAAATGGCTGTACTTGGTGCTTCGTGGTGATCTGAGTGAACTGTTTCATCCTGTTCATCTTAAGGCTGACCAAAAGCAGGTGAACCCGGAGGATATACATACGAGTACATTCAACTATAATTGAAATGGGTCCATGGGTAAGGTGTCAGACTTCTGTGCTGGCGGCCGGGGTTCAATCCTCGGTCCCGACACAGATTTATCTGATTTCCAAACCCTTCCTTCACCTCTGACAAGACATCTTGTGAATGTGGGGAATGCCAGGCCTCCACCGTGGTTCGGATTCCACGTTAAACTGTAGGTCCTCCATTTCATCTCATTATCACACTACCATTACATATTAGCGTGCGTATAACCCGAATGGGTAGTAAGACGCGGTACTAATAATAATAATTGAAATGGAGCGTGTAGAAATTAACTCTCTGAAAATATGACATTTTTGACTTTTTATGTCAGCTTATTTTTTTTTATTTGTGATGAAGCATCAATTGGTGATGAAAGTAATTAAGTCGCACTATCACTTATGGTTGCATTGATGTTTGAGTTTTATGAAAGTAAAAAAAAAAACATGAGACAACAACAGTTAATCTTTAATATTAGATCTGATGAAAGTATTGTAGTGAAAATATATTTTCATTTAACATAACTATCAATACTATATGAATTATGATAGTTTTTCTTTGTTTACGTTTGCAAATTGCTACATATTATTTATCTGAGATTGTGCAGAAAGGAACTGTAAAATACATTTTTTTAAACACAAATTTGTAAAAATAAAGAGCCACAAAATAAAATGGTACCACAACTAGATGAATCACTTATTCATAAAGCTCAAATAAAAGATTTTAAAAAATCTAAACAAATAATGAAGCAATAATAATAATCTGATGGTTTATTTATACCTTACCCTGAAAAGTAGCAAAAATGTACTTAGTTCTTTCTCGCATATATCGATTCAATTATTAACAAATAAACTACATATCTTGATTAGGCACTCGGTTCCTAGATAAGATACATTATTTTAGGGTTAATTTAATAATAATTGATTTTTTTTTTTTAATCTTGCTCAATTGTAAAGTGTTTTAATTGCTTGAATATCAATAATGTTAATGAAAATAGTTTTATTTATTCTTCATTAACTATGTATACTCAAGATTATATCCACGGGGATTATAATGTTATTTGTTTTATTATATTCGTAATATTTTTATATTGCTAGTAATATTAATTATATTTAACAGACAAGATTCGATAAGAATGTTATTAGGGTGTAATTGTCTAGGGCTAGTATATTATTGTTTAGTAATCCACTATCAAAATGTTTATCCTGTAACCCTAGAATATTTAGTGTGTACAAGGGTTATAACGCAAGTTAAGAACCAAAGAGTAAAACCCCCAAAACGTAATGTACCAAATATAAATGGACACGTGGCCACTCAACCAGTTAAATATCAAATGTTAAACCCTCAACAATTTTGACGTTAGTCCACATTTCACCCAAATTTATGTCAGCCTTCAAATGAACAAGGTAAAATAGCGATCACAGTGTAATTAGAAGCACCAAGTAATGTCATTAATTTAATACTAATATTTATTGATTATAATTATGTATATTTCTTAGCAATGTTATTAAAATAATTATTAAATTTCAACGAGACTTGATGTTTATTAGTGTGAATACCACAAATTTTATGATTATGTGCTGTAATAAAGTAAGCTGTACTAAAAACTACTTTTTTTTTAGCGAGAACATTTACATGTAATCAGGTTTAGCACACTAAAAACCTATTTTTAATATATCTTATAGTTTAAAACTTTAATTAATTGTATAAATATGGGTTTTTTTACTGTTCACAATGACCTCAACTTTACTATTTTATTAGTTTATAGGATTGTAGGAAATATAAACGTAATTCTATTATTTATCAAAGTAAAAAACCTAGCCATAAAAAGGATATTCATGTCGCAATTTAATATAAAAGTTTTAGTGATTAGCCCAGATAATTTGTTTCGTGAACGTTAAGGGTCGTTTAAGAAATTATTAGCTATAATTTCACCCGCTCCGACGACCACATGGTCTAACGCGCTACTCTCGCAGTAGAATAAAGTGTTGACGACGGGGAGATCGAGGTTCGAATCTTGGTCTGGTGAACGGAGGGTGGTTTTTCCGAAAATGGTTTTCCACTCTCCCTCCACTCAAATGTAAGTACAATAATTCCTATAAATATGCCCTTCCTAATCGATAGGACCATTATTGTAATAAAGCGTCGAACCCGGAAGGGTAGAAAGACGCGGTGCTATAAAAATACCTAGTATTTCGTTAAATAGAAAATAGCATTGTGCATACCAAACGCATTATTAAGTGATATTAGATCTATGATGATGCCGACACTATATTCCCATATAGTTTAACAACACATAGATAAGTTTTTTCCTGTTATTTCTATTATAATCGGCTGAAAATGTAAATGTATATTCTCAAATGACATGATTGTAAATTATTAAATTAATTACGAGGATTATGAAGTTATGTTGCAGCCAGGGTTGTACCATCCCATGGTGCAACAGCTGCAGGGCCCATAGTTGTACCACCATATGGTGCAGATGGTGCACCTGCAACAGGGTCCATAGTTGTACCATCCCATGGTGCAGATGGTGCACCAGCTGCAGAGATCATAGTTGTACCACCCTATGGTGCAGATGGTGCACCCGCAACATGGCCTACAGTTGTACCATCCCATGGTGCACCTGCAACAGGGTCCATAGTTGTACCATCCCATGGTGCAGATGGTGCACCAGCTGCAGGGCCCATAGTTGTACCATCTCATGCTGCAGATGGTGCACCTGCAACAGGGTCCATAGTTGTACTATCCCATGCTGCAGATGGTGCACCCGCAACAGGGTCCATAGTTGTACCATCCCATGGTGCAGATGGTGCACCCGCAACAAGGCCCATAGTTGTACCATCCCATGGTGCAGATGGTGCACCAGCTGCAGGGATCATAGTTGTACCATCCCATGGTGCAGATGGTGCACCCGCAACAAGGCCCATAGTTGTACCATCCCATGGTTCAAATGGTGCACCAGCTGCAGGGATCATAGTTGTACCATCCCATGGTGCAGATGGTGCACCCGCAACAGGGCCCATAGTTGTACCATCCCATGTTTCAAATGGTGCACCAGCTGCAGGGATCATAGTTGTACCATCCCATGGTGCAGATGGTGCACCAGCTGCAGGGATCATAGTTGTACCATCCCATGGTGCAGATGGTGCACCAGCTGCAGGGACCATAGTTGTACCATTCCATGGTGCAGATGGTGCTACCGCAAAATGACTCAGAGTTAGAAGAGCCCATTAAGGAAGTTAAAATGATTTATGTTTTCGTCTTTCTTTTTGTTATGTGTAATTTGTTCAATAAAAAAATTATAATTAATTATATGACCAATTATAATTAATATAATTTGTATATAAAATATAATAAAGATGAAAATTTGCAACACTATACTGAAAGCCTATTTTGTTTCCATTATCTCTGATACCACCCGTCCCAAGATATCACGAAAAAACTCAACGAAATTTAGTAATTTGCCAATATGATCGTTTAATTTTATTTCTTCATATTGATATGACTCAATAAGGAAAACCTCTTTTCGCTTTATGAAGTAATTGTATTATATGTGGAAGAAGGTACAGGAAAGGTGGATAGAAACATATAAAAGGGACAAACACAATATGGCTTTTACAATGAAAAGAAGAACACAGTTCACACTTTACACTGCTGCCAATGGACAAAGAGGTAATGCATGTCTCTTAAAGAAAATTGATCGTCACCGCCCAATCCCCCGACCTAGGTTTCATTCTATCGGAACTCATCAGGGAGGAGTGTGAAACGCGCAACGCAACTTCCTAAAAGAGAAAACCAAAAAACACAAAAGAGGAGAAAAAAAAAAGGAAAAAAGTTTTCCTTATTGAGTTATATCAGATTCGCATCCATGTCCTTTTCCCGTGTTTGTCCTTTTTGTTATACCTTTTATTTGTTCCATTCTATGTGTTCTATTATTCTTTACCTTTTTCCTTTTTTTCTCCTCTTTTGTGTTTTTTGGTTTTCTCTTTTAGGAAGTTGCGTTGCGCGTTTCACACTCCTCCCTGATGAGTTCCGATAGAATGAAACCTAGGTCGGGGGATTGGGCGGTGACGATCAATTTTCTTTAAGAGACATGCATTACCTCTTTGTCCATTGGCAGCAGTGTAAAGTGTGAACTGTGTTCTTCTTTTCATTGTAAAGGCCATATTGTGTTCGTCCCCCCTTTTATATGTTTCTATCCACCTTTCCTGTACCTTCTTCCAAAAATAATACAATTTCTTCATATTGGTAACTTTATACATATTGTTGATAATCCCACTAAAAGATTCTTCTATATAACACCTCAAAAATGTTCATTCCGATAGTATGGATTAAAATCAATCATCTTTATTACAAATAAGGTATTTATAGGCTTGTTAATTTAAGTGATTATTTATTTAATATTTGGTATATCTTATCCTAATTTCTCTTAACTATTTCCATTTGTAATGTTTAACCTTTTTAATTTATAATTTTACTAAAATATTTACGATAACTTACAAATACATTGGTTTTTCCTCAGACTGATGGTGTAACATCACCGAAAGCTGTCGTCGTAATAGAAAGACTATATGTTATAAAATAAGGAGAAGGGAATTAAACATAATAACATAAAAGATATAACTTTATTAAATTTTTAATGTTAGTCCATGGTAGAGCTAGTTAGTTTCATTGCCAAGGAGAGTTCCCATGGAAAGTAAACAAGACTACAACAAACTTATCATTTTGTTTATAGTATGTTCATTTTAAATAAAATAGTTTACATAATTATGTTAACACATTTATTTACCTGTAACCCGTCCATTTTTTTCATCAGGTTATGATGGGCTTAAAATAGTGTAGATTTGTATACAGTATACAAACTTTTTCCGAAACGTCTAGTCAGCTACCGCCAGAGATCAATCAATGGCTAGCGCCGATCGAGAAGCTTAAAGGTAAGGAAAACTATGACACATGTAAGTTTGCCGTGCAGACGTATCTGGAGCATGAAGAACTATGGGAATGCGTTACAGGTACCGATACAGGCGTAAAGAAAGGAGTAGTAGCTAGGTCTGAAATAATTATATCTGTAGAACCCCTAAATTGTGTGCATGTGCAGTCAACAAAAACTTCTAAGGAAGCTTGGAATAACCTAGCTAACACTTTCCGAGACACAGGATTAACAAGACGTATAAGTCTTTTGCGTAACTTTATTACCACAAAATTAGAAAATAGCTCATTGTAAGAATTTTAATTCTGTCAATTTATATTTTATTTAACTTTAATTTATCCTTAAGTGATTATTATTTAAAACTTATTATTATCAAAGGACATTGCATTGCGTCGAAGGAAACGCCTAAGAATAATGGCCGCTTCATACAAGGAGGAAAGAAATTGACTCCATCAGTGGGGAAAGAGAGAGACGTAAAAAGAAGCGAGTTGGTTTTGTTTGTTGACATTGTTGTCGTGAAAGAAAAAGTGAAGAGACGCGAATGTTTTTAAGAAAAACGAAAAGACTTTTTCTTTTCTTGTACTGATTTGAAGAAAGGATGGTGAGAAAGGCCGTGCTTTATTAGCAACGAATACTATGTCCTGAGCTTTCTTTGATAGCTTCTAGAACGAGACTGAGACTTGTGAGATTGTCAGATTTTACTAGCATCTTCCTCTTCAACGCCGAAGACTACATGTCGGATGAAAATAACATGAGGTGAAATTAACACTCAACCTAAATTGTGATTCATCTTTTGTTGGATACTATAACATCGACTAGACTGCATTCAACGATTAACATTTTACTACTCAAAGTTCTAAGGTTAACCTTAATTATAATTTAATTCACTGACGTAACATTTTTCTTGTAGACATTTGTTTTGTTTCAACATTAATTCTAGAAAGAAACTCATTTGGTTATTTTGTTATAACGACTTCGACGAAGACAATGTCCTTATTTTAGTTTTGATTGTTTTAATGTTCTTGAGGAGATTGACGGTAAAGATATATTTTTTCCAACATGACCCAGAGGTCCCGAGAAAGAGAGAGTCACGTGCTCAATTAATTAGTAATATTAGATTTAATTTTCTTTCAAATTTCTACTCTGAGATATTGTAGCAGAGAAGTAACTGTTGTTTTGTTTTTATGTAATCAAATATATATATATATATATAATTCCCCATTTTTCTATGTAAATATCAATCCTCATTATTGTTAAAGTTGTATTAAATATTAAAAAGATTTAAAAATAAAGATAGAAATTTCACCTCATCAGTAGAGAATTATGTTAACAACCACCCATTAGTTATCTAATTTTGACTTTACTGTAAGTGATGAATGAGCAGGAACGATTTTGTTAACAGGGGGGAGCCGATGATTACAAACCCATGATCTCGGGTATTGAGTGCTCTGGAACAGCTGATTCAATAAAGACGAAACTGTTACAGGACATTATCTACCGTAAAGAGCGATGACGAGCTATGAACCCATGCCATGTATAGTTCCAGTGGTACCAGCAAAATATCAGGCGCGAAGGAATAGATAATGAACAGTTGCCTAAGAATCCTTTGGTCGACAGTGATAATAATAAGGGGACAGAACCACGCTGTTATCAGTGTAATAAGCGTGGGCATTATGCTAAAAAAAAAACAGTTAAGAGATATGACAAACATAATGAGGCTTTGTTAACATCGTTTCCGGTTCAGAAGCCAACAAAAAGTGATTCTCTGTATTTATACTCTGGTTGCTCGGCACATATGGCTAAACATCGTGACATTCTCAAGAATGAGAGGGAATCTGCATCCTTAACCACTACTACCGCCAACAATCAAGAAATGGTTACTGATAATATTGGTGATATTGACTTACCAGCAGGGCCACCCGCAGAAAAAAAAAAGTCCGTGACTACAGATACCAAATTGATAATAGTGAATCGCTGATGACCACTTATAATTTTGATATTTAAGTTTGAGAATAGTGATATATGATGTGCCAAATTAAATGTATTATGCTGCTAGTAAAACTAAAAAAAAAAATCCCCGGTTCCTCTCAAGCTGAATTAAATAAATGTACATTATTCTTCTTATGATTGAGATTTAAAATACATATTACAAACTAAAATCATATCAGTGCTATTTTGACATAATATTTTTCAACCTTTCCAAACTTTCAACTAACACAGTAGTATTCATAGCACTTTCATAACTCAAGTTATTCATTCTCTGAAATGTCATTTGTTGAAAATAAAAATGCCAGTCTCCGAGGCTGCAATGTAAAGCGATATATTACAAGTTCTATGGACTGGTGATTGAAATCGTTATCGACTCCGCGGTGTCTTTGTGTACTGCTGAGTCTTCTGTAACTCATAAAAATCCTTATCCGGGTTTTCAGGCTCCGAAATGTACTGAACGATTGTTCTGCAGAACAAGAATTCGCCGGAAGCGTCAACGTGATTTTGATTACTGTTACTATAGATGTCAAATAGTCCTTACAGTCACTGCTTCCCATAAGTTCCCTCAAATTCACTGTTTCTAATTTTGAGTTCACTTGCCCAATCTGATGCCATAAATGAGCCTCTTTTTTGAAGCTATCAAGTACACTTCCATATAAAGTCATGATATATTCGACAGCCTTTCTAAAGTCTTCACAGTGTAGGTTGTTTTATTTTATCTGGGTGCAAGTAATATAAGTATTTTATTATCGAATATGAAAATATGTCCTATAAAGATGTAATTATTGAATCAATGTACGGAATGAATTATGCTTGCCTGAAATAATCTATTAATTTTCACTCTCTGTGGGTTAGTTAGTGCTGTTAGTTTGGAGTAAAATTCTTCTTGGAGGTTTTAAGTCCACATTGATCACATTTGGTTCCATTTTACCATTTTCAAATATTTGTTCGAATAGCTCATCTTCATTTTTCCTGTCTTGCTGAAACACAAATAATTTTCTATGGATGTGTGTTGATGCTTGCAGCAAATCAATGGAAACACCCAGTAATATAACAGTGATTGGTTCAAATTTTGCTAAATATTTTTCGATAATTTGTATAGTGACTATTGCTATATGACTGGTGACAGCACAAAGAAGCTCGTGTTCTCGCTGCCACACTTTGCTATTAAACTGCATTGTTGTTGTTGTTGTTGTTGATATTTCTTGTGGTCTCTTCACAACAGTTGTAAAGTTATCGACACAATGCCTGATACATTTACATTTCTCAGTCCATCGTGTTTCACACAATTTTCGGAAACTCTGGGTGCCAACAATCTTTAGTCTTAAGGCACCAGCCCGTATGAAATTAATTGTCTCCTTGTGGATGCTGTGTTTCCGACAGAAGACAAATCATTTAAGCCATTCACAACCAAATTAAGCAGGTGGCTTGAACAGTGGCAAAAATATGCCAGAGGAAAAAAAATCTCGTTTTTTTTTTTGCTTGAACTCTCCCAATATTTCAAGCCATTATAGAGCAGCCGTCGTATCCCGGGACTACACATTTGTACATATCCAGGCGCGGATTCAGGGGATGGGTCAGTTAAAAAATTAATATAAAAAACAAAACTAAAGTTCAAATTTTAGAAATAAAAATACAATACAGATAATTATACAATTTTTTTTATCGTCTTACGCGCAGACACTTATTAAGCCGGGTCCACACGTGCGTTATGCATCCACGTTTAATCAATGCTCGATATGACTCGCACAAGTGTGGAAAAAAATATTAGTTTTCATGTATGAATATTTGTCGTGCATAGCGAGTAGCGAACATTGTTCCTCGGTAGACTACCACACATCAAAGAAAACTAATAATCGCCTGAGAGAAATTCATCCACGAATACCGAATAAAGAGTATATGTGGACCGCAGGAGCGGCTGAGCCGTGAGGGATTCTGCCCGCTGGATATGATTTGCTTTTCCCTGGAAAATATTTCAAGTCCTCTGATATTATCGAATATGAGGCTGAAAGAGTGTCTTAAATTAAACTCCAAATTACTTCTAGATGCATTATATTGTCAAAAATATGCTGGAGAAGACCGCTTCAAATAACTACTAGACCAGAGGCATATAACTGGCAGAAGAAGTCAGGGTAGAAATGCTTTAAATAGCTTCTAAGGTCATCCAAATTTTTAAAAAATTCGGGAGACGGGGACAACTCTAAATAGCTTGTAGATGCATGTCATTTTGGAGAATTTTCAAGCGAGGACCACCCCAAATAGCCTAGTTTCTGAAATAATTCAAATTTAAAACTTTGGTCGGTGGAAGAAGACCACTTCAAAGATCATCTTCTAGAGGTATCTAACTATCGTAAAAATTAAGGTGAGGATCACTCTAAATATCTTAGAGATGCATCCGAATTTCAAAAATGTCCAGGTGAGGAACAATTTAAATGGCTTATAAAAGAATTTAATTTAAAAAATTCAAGGCGAAGACTACGCATAGCTTCTAGAGTGAACAATTTTTCAAAAAGGTTGTTGAAGATGAGCCACTCCAAATAGGTTTTAAAAACTATCTAATTTTAAAAATTTTGGTAGGATGACCACATTTAAAATATACATAAGATTAAATATGAATGAGAAACTAGTAAATGGCTTTAAACAAAAATCTAATAATGTAAGTAACTATGTTATTTATAACTATTATGAGCCCCCTATGAAAATGATCTTGATCCGCCCCTGTCCATATCTAAACTGAAATCCTTACAAGAATTCTTTGTATGAGCTGTGTATTCAGCATGGATTTTTTTATTCTAAAGGAAAGAATCCAAGAAAATCTTCATGTATTTCATTTCGGTTAGTCACGTATTAAACACAAATAAATCAATGTTCAATGCCTTGTCTATTAATACTTTCATCACACTTTAAAGAAAAACATGGAATATTATTAGTTTCAGGCACGCAATGTTGACAAACAGTGTTCTAAAAGCTCATTCTGTGTTCCGTGTGATATATAAATAGTACTTTTTGCAGAATATTTCAATTATCCTTTTCATTTATCGTTGCCAGATTAAACTTTAAAGCGTAACAAATTATTTAACACAGAAGATATGTCAACTTACCCTTTTAACGTCATTTCATGCAATGCATAAAATAAAATATTGGATAAAATTGGTTTCAATTTGTCCCGGTTTTCAACAATTCGATTTTTATAGGTGGTATTTACCATTGGTTTTGACACTGTCAGTTCTGTTCTCCTGAACACGAATAAAGTCATGTGCACGCATGATTGATTGTATATGCCAGTATGGTTTTAAATGTAGCCTAACAGCACGATGAAACTCTTAATTTTGTTGGAAAGGTTTTGTTATGAACCTTCCAAGGCTACTTCCATGTTTTACAGTAGGCCTTAAAAGAAGACAGTGCTGGCAAAATAAACCTTTCATAGTCTTGGAATACGCCAGTTGATATGTTTGTAGCCAGTCAAATCCGAATGGTCGTGAACCATACACAATGTCACAATACACTGATAGTGAGTAGGAGCGGAAGGAGGCAGAAAGGGTGGGATATGTGGTAGGGGTGAGTGAGACAATCATCTCTCAGATTTATTGCATTATATTACTTCAGCAATAAATATTCACAAACATTTTTAACCCTCCCAAACAGACCATAACCGAGACAAATATTTCTTAGCTATGTGAAAAAATAAAAAATCTCAAAATCTCACTGACTACATTTGCACTCACTGTAAGTCACCTGAGGGTGGCCCAGCTTACCAGTGTTAATTTCATAGTGCTTTTTAGAAGTAAAGGCAAACGATGCTTACTTCATCCCTGAGTTGAGGGCTTATCTTTTGTCAGTAAGTCAAATTGTATAAAGGGTTTATTTTGATTTGGAAGAAGCAACCATTTTTAATTCTAGCAAAAAGGTGATAGCAAATTAAATTCACTAAGATAATTTGTTTAGATTGGTAACATCACCACTTCACAGTAAAATTTCAGCTATATCAGGTCAATCCACACAAATAAATATTGAGAATCTGTGGCACAGGCGTATTGCGCATATTAATTCTTCTATTTTGAGGAAACTTAAAAATGGTTTGGCTTATGCTATAGATTTTTCAGTAAAAAACCCATCAGATTTTGTCTGTGAGGTATGCGTTCAGGGCAAGAGTCATCGCAAGAAAGTGATTCTCAAACGAGTAGTTTACTTGAGCTTGTCACTCAGATATCTGTGGTTCTGTTGAGGAACATTCTTTGTCAGGCTCGTGATATGTTCTGACTTTTTGGATGATTTCACTCATAAATCATTCGTTTATTTTTTGAAAACCAAAGAACAAGGGTTGGATCATTTCAATATCTATAAAAAAAATTGCAGAGAATCAAACTGGGAAAAAAAAGTAAGTCCTTCAGAACTGATGGTGGGGGTGAAAACTGCTGGATTAGTTTTTTTTAAACATGTAGTCCAAAGGGATTCAGCATAGTAAGTCAGCCCCTTATACTTGCGAACAGAATGGCAAGGTAGAACGACTGAATAGTTATCTTTTTGAGAAAGCTCGCTGTTCATTAATTGATTCGAGCCATCCAAATAATTTCTGGGTAAAAGCCGTTAGCACTGTTGTATACTTACTCAATCGTTCACCAAGTAAGTGTATTGAAAAAACGCCTACCTTGAAGCACGTTAGAATTTTTGGGTGTAAAGATCATGTCCATGTACCAACCGAAAAATGGAATAAACTGGACCCAAAATCTTAACCACCCATATTAGTAGTCTACAGTCTTTAATATAAGGACTATCGACTATATGATCCTGAAATAAAAACAGGTTTTTATCTCAAGAGATGTGAATTACTTTGAGACAGAAAAGGGTAGCTTACTGTTAACAAGAAATCGCACTGATAGTGAAAATAAATTGTTATACTATCCTGAAGAGTTCACTGAAGCTACAGCAAAAGTTTAGGATACTCCAGTGATACATAATTTACCAGAAGCTAATCCTGAAATCTCTGATTCAGACGACAATAGCGATTTTACACCTCATTTCAGCGCTTCAAAGGAAACAGATGAGTTCTAGGATCCATTTGATGTTGAAGACATCGACCCCAACTTTGTACCTCTGCAACAGTCTTCTACCATTTACATGCAGAGGAGCACGATTAAAAAGGCCTCCCGATGCTCTGCAAGACTACGTCAGCTACTCCGCGGGGTGAAAAACTTGGTAATCCCACGTCAGTAAATGAAGTTCTCGGCTTGTCAGATAAGGAATCATGTCTCCAGGATATGAATGATGGATACAGAGCTCTGATTGAAAATGGTAATTGTGAGTTGATAGATATCACTCATGATAAAAAACAACAACTTTGAATTGGGTATTCAAGACGAAACGAGACACATACGGAAAACTTGCTAAACGTAAATCCCGTCTTGTCATAAAGGGCTACGCTCAAAAGAAGGGCGTTGATTTTGAAGAGACTTACTCTCCAGTAGTACGTTACAGTTCAAGCCGGATCTTACTTTCTATGGCAGCTGAGTACTATTTGGGCATTGATCAACTTGATGCAGTAGTGGCGTTTCTACAAGGTGAACTTGCTGAAGACATTTATTTGGTCCAACCAGAATATTTTCATGAATCCAGTAAAATGTGCTACCTTAAAAAAATCACTGTATTGTCTGAAACAGGCGAGACGAGGATGGAACTTGAAGTTGGACGAATGTATAAAGAAAATCCATATGAAGCAGTCTCAAGTTGATCCGTGTATATATTATAGAATCAAAGGAAAGTCAGTATAAATACTGGCTGTTTATGTTGATGACATGATCTTGTTCTCAAATGATAAGAAGACAAAAGAAGATATCAAGAGTCAGCTGATGAAACACTTCAAAATGAAGGATTTTGGAGAGGCCAGATTTGTCTTGGTATTCAAAATAAAAAGAGATCGTCTAAACAGAAAAATTTGGATTGATCTACATTCATATATTGAACAAATCTTGAAATGATTAAATATGCAAGAATGCAATCCAGTCAGAACGCCTCTGGCTCCAGGCGAAACATTATCCAAATAACAATCATCAACTTATCCAGAAGATGTCAAAAAGATGGAAGTTATACCCAACCAGAAAGCTGCCGGGTGTTTTCTGAAATATATATATTTCTCATAAACGACTCGCCGATCTCGTGGAACACAAAAAGACAACCCACCATAGCACTCTCAACAACAGAATCAAAGTATATAGCTTTGTCTGCGGCTGCACAAGAGTCGCTCTGGCTACAAGTTTTAAGTCGAGAACTTTGCGGCAGAACAGAACAAACTTTACCAAATTCATGTAGACAATCAAGGCGCATCGAACTTGGCTATGAATGGCGCATATCAAGCACGCACTAAGTATTGATGTCTTATTGGAAATGGTATTATTACATTAATTAACGGCTTACATATCTTGTACATATTTAAAACACAAAGTTAAGAAATCAACAAAGTAAAACCCAACATTACAGAACATTTAGAAGGCATTGCCCTTCTTCTTGCTGGTCAAGGCTCACCCACTAAATGCTCTATTGAGTGGATGGAATTACTCAAGTCCCAATATGTCTGCCATCATTTTGTAAAGGAGAAGATCAGGAATGGACAATCTATTCTAAAATACTTGCCATCGCAATCCATGTTAGCTGACTCACTCACCAAGGCTGTGGACAGAAAGAAACTTTAGAAATGTGCTAGAGGCCATGGATTCACATTCCAAATAGGGAGGATGTTGAAGTAAATTTATAATGTTAGTCCATGGTAGTGATAGTTAGTTTCATTGCCAAGGAGAGTTTCCATGGAAAGTAAACAGGACAACAACAAATTTATAATTTTGTGTAGTTCCGTTTTCTGTGTAATTGTGACAAATATGATCCTTTAAATAACATATTTTATATGTTTTAATACGTTTACTTACCTGTAAACCGTCCAATTTTCCTAACAGCCTTCCTTATCCTGACCCCATTAGCTAGTCGTTGATAATTCTTCTGTTAAGTTAAATCTTCTTTGTTATTATTTTATTCCCTTCTCCGTATTTGAGCTTTATTCTTCAGTGATGACATGTTTCAGTGTTATAGGTTACATCATCTTCTGGTCTTATTTATTATGACGATGAATTATTTTAATACACATTATTATCTTAAGGTTTGTGAAATTTTGAAGTATTACTATGTAAGAAACTTTTTATTGTGAGATGAACAAGCTTCTTCTTTTAAGGATAGTAATGCATATGGATAGTTAGGAAGCTATTATGCTTAGTGATAATATGGATGACAGTAAAAATAGTACCGTATTAAAAATTATATTTAACTAAATGCTATTCAATTATCTATAAATAACAAGGCTTACACGTTTAACCCTAAAATTAGTACTTGTTTGGGAGAATGCTCTTAGTGCCAGTGTGGCTACAAGGGCTGGTAAAGAATATTAATTCATACACAGACATCTGAAACAAGACACTGCTATTAATGTAACCTTTAAGCTAAAAAAAACTACCGCAATTTCTCAATAAGTTTTATAGGTTTGTACATTTGTAGCCTAAATTATAAGCTAATTATAAGCTGGTTCATTAAAGCTACCATATTATTTAAAAAAAATCTTTATATAATAATTCACCAGTGGCGGCTCATGTATAGGCACTGCGGAACTGCAGCACCCCCTATTTCCACTTGATATTATCGATAACATTTAATATAATGAGTCCTTTTTTCTTTAATTCTTTATTTATTTTTGTAGTACAATATATATTCCTTAAGCTTAATGTCAGTACTTCAGTAGCCATCCTCCAGTTTATGAAAAATATACAAACATCTTTGTATTAAACTGTGCGCCTCACAGTACCAGCGACGTGGTGTTTGACTGTTGTGCGCATGCACACGTAGGAGGGGTGTGGGGAGGAAGGCGGGACTGCCAAGTAGAGAGAACACTGTTGTTTTCGCAGTGCTGGTTCTGGCGTGATGGTGGAAATAATTTTTTTTTACTCAGCGTGTGTTGTGATTAAAAACCGTGTACTATATTCTTGAAAGTGATAAAGTGTAGAAGAGTGTAAAATTATATTTTTATTCTGTTTCCAGCTATTTTATTTGATTTTTTTTTTCGGTTCTTTTATTTAACAGAAAGACAATGCACTTGCAGTACTTTCAATGGAGAAAAATTTCCTCAATTTTCATCCAGAGATCAAGGAGAAAATTATTGGACTTTTTGCGCAAATTAAAACAAGAAGAATGGATTTCATTTTTAAATGAATAGATCAAGCTTGAACTGCAACAATTTAAGTTAAAGTAAATGAAAAATGTTTTTTTTGTTAAGGTTCTATCAAGTTCCTGAATACATTTTCTTTTTATACATGTTTTTTTTTCTTTCGTTATACACAATTTTAAAACAGAGGCTAAACATTTTCTGGAGCAGCACCCCCACTAATTTTAGCTGCGAGCCGCCACTGTAATTCACGTTAATCAGTGAATTTGTGCACGCTATTATGACAAAGGTCCCACCATCCTTAAACTTTTTTTTTTCTTGAGTATCTAAGAAACGTTTTGATTTGTGTACTTTCCCTAAACTCTCAAAACACTGCCAGTAGGCTTTACAGTAAACCCTGCAATTTGAACAAGCAATATAAATATGTAACGGATTTTACATTTTGATCCTAAAATTAGAATATTTTAAATGTAAATTATAATTCAGCCTGAAGTAATGTAGCATTGGACGTTATAAGGGAGACGTTAAAACAAAACAAATAGAAGAGACTTAGTGCATTCGCCTGTCGACTGGGCCTGCGTGGAACAACGGCTCAAAACTCCGGACGAACATTCACTGACCCGGGAGAACAAGATACTAAGAGCGCGTGAGGTCTGGCAAGATAAGCGAAGCCTAGGCCTGGCTGGGCATGCGCAGTGACTAGTCTCCGTTACGAGAAAGTTCGCGAAGAACAGCATGCTCGCATTTGTGTTCCAGTATAGTCCAGAATGTTTCCTACCCCCCTTCTCCTTTCGTCCTCTACTGAGTTTTGTATACATTCTGCTCTCTGTATCGATAACGACACAATTTGGGCCTGTGTCTTAGCAGGGTTAACATAAGCTCCGGCTTTCTGCGTCTAAAATGTAAGATATAAATTCTGTTTTGGCTTATGAAACTTTTTATACTTTAATTATTTTCTAAATTCTCTTTTCGGCCACACTTGTAAAAAATTGCTAAAATTACGTCTTATGGTTAGGAACATTTCCTTACTCTTTTGTATTACTAGGTCTTTGCGCCTTATTAAAAGTAATGTCATTTATATTACGATAGGTTGGATAATTTGTTTCTGGTCATGATGTATTTAGGAATTTTTGATAACTTTCACGAATACCATTTTCTTGGTCTTGGCGTTAATTTATTGTTTTATGAGAATAAAGTTGTATCTTAAACAAACTTTTTCGCGCCATTTCTAATGGCTAACTATTTGATATTTAAATTTGTTTGTAATACGTTAATTCTTAAGGGGTATCTTTCATTGCAAAGTTAAGATGGTTTATTGTCTTTTGCAAAGCTCCTTTTATTCTGAGCAAACCTTCTATAGTAAATGTAGGATTGAAATATTTGATATTAAAAATATAAAATATTTATAGATTTAGTGTTACTAGAAAGGCGCCTCTTAATGATAGAGGTTTTGTTTACTTCGTTGAGTTACCTTTTTATGTAGAGCCATATGACTATGTTTATAAAGCCTTTAATTAGTCTCGCGTACACAATACGCATGTTAAGAAAACAATGTTTAACCTTCATATGGAAAATTTTATTAGTTTCGAATCATAATGTTTTTTACCTATATTATATTGTATACTCTGATTCAAA
>CABFVX010004581.1:0-14534 GCA_902151425.1 Timema shepardi | reverse complement strand
AGTTAAGATGGTTTATTGTCATTTACAAAGCTCCTTTTATTCTGAGCAAACCTTTTATAGTAAATGTAGGATTTAAATATTTGATATTAAAAATATAACATATTTATAGATTTAGTGTTACTAGAAGGGCGCCTCTTCATGATAGAGGTTTTGTTTACTTAGTTGAGTTACCTTTTAGGTAGCGCCATATGACTATGTTTATAAAGCCTTTAATTAGTCTCGCGTACACAATACGCATGTTAAGAAAACAATGTTTAACCTTCATATGGAAAATTTTATTAGTTTCGAATCATAATGTTTTTTACCTATATTATATTGTATACTCTGATTCAAAATGTTATGCAACTATTGAGCGTTATTAATAAATATCAATCTTACTTAATCTGTTTTGTATCTTTCTGATATATGCCCCATCATTCCCAAGGAAAGTTCGTCAAATAGTTAGGTTTAATATGAACTTTAGGAAGGCTGCAGTCTCTTGCTGTCTGGTTGAGATAGAGGTTCACATTTTTTTATATCCACAACTAGTTCGAGGGTTGCGAGTTGTGGGGCTGTAATGTTCTTGTTAAGAATTTACAACCTAGAACTCCTCGGCACTCGCTCTGGGTTAAATTCCCCCCATATTTTTAGTTTTTATGTTTTTCTATGTGGTTTGTCGGCATCTGCCCCTTTTGGATGCTACAGTAAGAACAGTTATTCATCACAGTGATTTTTAAAGTTTTATATTGATAAAGAAAGAAATAGCATTGACGTAAGCTATGTAACGGCTGTCACCAAATTCTGGACCTCCTAAACATTTTGAACCCTCCTAAACATTTGTCAAAAACTCTGTCCCCCTTAAACTGCTATTACATTAAAAATATATTTAATATATTATTGAAAATTTAAGAATTATTTCAAGGTAAACATTTAATGTAACGGATGTTACACTTGCTTAAAACGGGTGTTACAAATATGCCATCTTACTAATTTCAAAAATGTAAAGGCTTATATTTTATACATTTTTTATAAAATGTCACCTAAATCTTGTTTAAGGCCTGAAAGTTTCTTATATCAAACACAAATAAATTTCTTTTATTAAAAGATTTCACATATTCATCATGTAAAATGTTTTTAAAGTGTTTTCTATCTAGAGATATTTTAATGTACAAAGTAACAATTTTTTTTTGCAGAGATTTAAAATTATTAGATATAAATGCCTACATAATATGCTATATATATGTCTATAAGACAGTAATATTAATAAATACGATATGTAATACTTATTGATCACCGTATGTGTTATTCCTACTCTGAATATGTCGCTTTGAAACTAGGATGACTAATTCTTACTTAATAAAATAAATTGTTGGTCTAGGTAGGGTGTAACGTTTAGAAGAGCTACAGTAACCCCATGGCCTCTTTGGTGCTGACTGACAGCTCACAGCTGACTTCTGACAGTCAACATTTAGGTATATACCTAAATTTTGACTGTCAGAAGGGACAGCTGCTAAACACATGTTTTTGCAGATCATATGGTTTGGCGTAGGGATACATAATTTGGTCTGGTAACTTTTCAAAGCCATCAGCTGTGAACTGTCAAACAGCACCAAAGAAGTCGTGGGGATACTGTAGCCTGATATATTAATGTTTGTACGCCACCATTAGGGTGACATTTGATATAACGATTGAATTGGGTCCAAGTTTGCTGTTCTGTATAATAATTAAAAATGGATGATGTGTTATTTTATAAATTAAAATTTCTGGTGGTTTATAGTTATTTTTATTTTAAGTAAATAAACAGTTTTTTTGCTATATATTTCACACGTAGTAGATTTTAATAAAAGCCCGACTATTACTTTATATGCATGATAATTCCCGACACGTGAGATTTAGAACACAGATTAAGATGTCATAGACTCCACCTACACGGCTCCTCGTCAGGAAGGAAAGTGAAGAGATGCGCACCCTGAAGGGGTATATCAAGCGACATTTCCTTCTCGAAGCTTCCTAAAAGAAAAAAGGTGTCATCCAGGTGCGTTTCTGTCCACAAAACTGCGTTGTCTTTCTAAACAGAGACCTAGAAGGATGTCGCCATACCTTGCAACTTAACAACATAACACAAATAAATCATACTACCCGCTCTCATTTAAAATATCGTAATTTTGAATAAAGATGTGAATAATAAATAATTGAGATGTATAATTCCATATCATTACAAGGGGTGCATGTTCCTAATGTTATAGTAATAAACAATATTTTGCAAAGTAAATAATGATTAGCGGAAAAACTGTGTAAAACGAGGAAACATTACAGTTTTATTAAACACTAGCAATCCCGCACGGCATTGCCCGTGACCCACTGGGGTATAAAAATTATCAGTAGCGTCTCGTGATCAAAATTCTTAGACAAACTTGGAACGGGTGCCCCCAAGCTTGAAAGGGGAACTCCCGGAATTTTTTTTTAATTTATGCTTCAAGAAGCTATTTGGAGTTTTCTTTATGATAGCTGCAACTTTGGGCGTCCTTCTGTTCTATTGATTTACATTAGTGTGTTATTACTTATTAAAGACATATACTTATAAAGTTTCGTTTGTTAGCCTTCACTGATACACACATCAAACCAAAATCACATGCTACAATAAACTCCACAAAACTCTAAATCCCGGTACACTCGACACAACTTCCTGTACATAAAGTTGTGCAAGAAATTGTACAATATCTTTGGTCACATGGAGTGCATACAAATTTTAGCCAGGGACTGTTAACATGGCATTTGTGATTGCATACAATATTTGAGGGGAAAAAGAGTTTTTGCCCTTTTTATGGAAAAATAATGATTGAATGATTTGGGAAATAATGATATTTAATGTAAATAATTTCTTAATCATTCCTAAATATTATGAAAATAATAAAAATAAATGTGTGTTTTAATATTTCTTTTAAACAGTTGAAAACTTTTATATTTGGGGTTTAACCTCGTTCAATTATAATTATTTATTTGTTTTCAAGCATTTAGCTGTTTTTCTTACAATCACTTCTTTTTTTAAATTAACTGTCTAGCAGACGAAGTTTTCGTGTTTACAACTCAAGATTTGTACAAGAAAAATGTCTGATATAGGACGCGTTCTATTTCCTAAAGTTGAATACAATAAGTTGTGCGAAGCAGATCTTGTACAAGTTTTGGTGTTCACACGACGCCATCTTCAGGCTACAACTTTCTATACAAGAAGTTGTGTCGTGTGTACCGGGCTTAACGATGTACACAGGCTGCTAGGGACAGATATATTCCGATAGATCGTAGCACTATCGGTTTGTCGTGCTCGTGACGGTCCGGTTTTTGGTCACATGGAGTGCATACAAATTTTAGCCAGGGACTGTTAACATGGCATTTGTGATTGCATACAATATTTGAGGGGAAAAAGAAGCGTTTTAGCCCTTTTTATGGAAAAATAATGATTGAATGATTTGGAAAATATTGGTATTTAAAGCAAATGATTTTTTAATCATTCCTAAATATTGTGAAAATATTTTTTTTCTATTTATTATTCTTTTTAACCGTTGAAAACCTTTATATTTGGGGTTTAACCTCCTTCAATTATAATTATTTGTTTGTTTTCAAGCATTTAGCTGGGTTTTTTTTACAATAACTTTTTTTGAGGTAGCTGTCTGGCAGACGAGGTTTTCGTGTTTACAATTTAAAGGTTGTGCAAGAAAAATGTCAAATATAGGACAAGTTCTATTTCCTGAAACTGTATACATTAATTTGTGCGAAGCAGATCTTGTACAAGTTTTGGTGATCACACGACGCCATCTTCAGGCTACAACTTCTTGTACAACTTTATATACAAGAAGTTGTGTCGTGTGTACCGGGCTTAAAGACGTGTAGGCACAGGGTCAGTACTGGTTAGTACCTTGACAATTATTATTATTATTATTATTATTATTAATTTCCCCTTTCTTGCCGTACCATCCCTCTATGTTTTGAAAGGGGAAGAGAGGGGTAGTGACTTCGGTTCTAGTCATCAGCTTTCGGGCAAGAGAAGTCGTATCTCGGCGGATTGCATTTTTACCTGACATCCACAGCTCTCCCCCTTCTCTCCCCTCTGAACTCTATGACGTCACAAATAAGAACTACACTAGCTAGAGCAATGGGATGACTTTCAACCACCATTAGGACTAGTGCACGTCTTGCACGAATGTTACGGTCACTGCCATGTATGTTGTTTTTTTCAAAACCACTGTTGCTTGAAATATATTTAAATGATTACCAAGAGAATATCTTAGCAAACATCAAAAACATTTATTACATATCTTCAATCAAAGGCAAGCCCTGACGCGACGTGACGCCACTGACAGTGATGATAGCTTCCCAACACATGAACGTAAATCTAGAAGATTTGTGAATACAGTCAAACTTTAATTATAGATTGAATTTTCCGGTCAATTTTCAATCCGAGATTTTTCGAGTAGCGGCTTTCGGCTGATCATGTAGATGACGGGACTGTGTTGGAGGAAGCACCCTCTAGAGTCATAGGACCATCAAATAGCGGGCGTGACAATTGTTAGCAAATATGAAGTCCTCAACTTACACGAATTTGTGCTACGCGGTTGCGGTACCTTAACTTGCGACTATCAACGTCATCCAACAAGTGTCACTTTAAACACATTAGTGTACACCTAGTGAGCTTACGCACATATGATAGATAGTGTCATCTCCATTTTGTTTGTTTCCATTTTGAGAGCAAATCATTTTCTTGGTGATGTCTTACCGTAAGCAGAACCTGCTTCCTATCCAATATCCTATAAATAAACCGATGTGTCTATGACTCAACTATAATACAGTATCTAAATCTAAAATTGGGTACACTCCAAGATATGTTACCTGCTAGTAAACCCACGGCATTCTACTCTAGTCAATTTAGGTTGAATATGGCATAACGTCGCAAATGTTATCACAAATTAAAATGTAGCCTAAACTAACAAGGTGAAACTAAAATTAGACAATAGTTTTAATTTATAGCTCAACTAAACCAAATCACACGACCTCTTAAAAAGCGATAGGCCTTTTACTTTAATGCAACTCATTTCTATTATGTTTTTGTATTAAGTTTGAGTTTACCGACTTAAATAACAATTAACAAACAAAATCCCCCTTGGAAATGTTTATATGATTGTTTTAGTGACCGTTCCTCAGGTAAAGGTGTCATTATAATGTTGGCGTGCTGGTCTACAGCGACCAGTTGTTAGTTCTGCATTTAGTTAGCATGCGCTGTAACTCGTTTTATGATGTTTCTGGTGTTAGCGTCGTTAGGCGAGATCAAATAAACTTGGGATATCTTGATTTTTGAGTGCATTACATTTACTTAAATGACTAAAGTATTTATGTAGAAAAAGAGATTTTTTTTTATTGAGCTCCCATCTTTAACTTCTCCCGCAGCGACTCGATTTTTACATCCAGGTAAGGAAAAAACTTTTATAAAATACAAACACATATTTGGCGGTCAGCAATGATATTATTTTACTATATTATTATTATTATTATTTTATAGATAGTAATTATATGTAGCCCTATATCCAAAGTGACAGTTGCAGATCAACATGAAAATTGTTTTGGTAGATTTAATTACCTTTCAAAAATGGTTTCTTCCTTCCTAAATCTGAATGCACATTTCTGGCATGGAGTTAACATTTTAATATTTAAAACTGTTCATATGTAGAGACCTCACCGCCCACCTGACCTGACGAACTCATGGCGAAGAGAAAGGGGTTTTGTCTGGAAGTTTGTATTTCCACCCAGTCCGCGTCTGATTTATTTTAATAGTGGTCGCCCCCAGTTTCCGACGCCCACGCCTCGCCAATCCGCCCACGCGCATTGAAGCAAATCCTCCCCCAAACCCTCCACGATCACGTGACACGACGTCCTTGACCTTTCCAACCCTAGCTAGCAGCTACCGCTCAACAATATTGTTACAGTTAGAATTATTTCAGAACTAGTTTTAGTCCCCGCCCTTAGCAAAACTATACGTATGAACTTGACAGCTATAACAAGTTAATAGATCTACTTTCACGTATGTCAAGTCGTTTGATCTGCAGACGCAACACCACACATTTGTGCTTCAATTGTGCTTACGTGTGCCCGAACATGAATAAACATTTGTTCTGTGAAATTAGGCCCTTTGGCTTTAAGAACATTCAGTGCGGAGGGCTAACTTGAGATAACATGTAGACAGCTGGAGTTCAGGTTGACCCGCCACACAAAGAAAACACAAGGAGGCAAAATTCTGTTTGTGCTTTATTTGTGCTCATATGTTCCTGAAAATGATCATTTGAGGTTGGGTATTTGAGAAAACATGATTGTATTGTTTCTGGCAAACTAGAAAGAGGTGTTGGGAGGGGGGAGCGGAAGTTAGTGTTCGAGAAAAGATTTCCACGAAAGATAATAAGCCGTGTACATTGTACAGGCCCTACAGTAGCTTGAGTTAACATTATGAAGACGGGGAGACTGACGTCAGTTACAAAGTACAGTCGTCGAAAATAAATATTGTCGTTCTTACTTGTACTTGAACTGTTTCAAAAGTGTTAGTCAAACATTTTTAAACTTAATTATTAAAATTAAAATATTATAATAGAAAATAATGTCATCCAAAATGCGCCGCCGAGCCTAGTGGGCCTATAGCGTAAATCAACTTCTGCGTATAGGGGTTTGAGGGGGTGAGGGTTCAAAGGAGAAACATTCTCTTGTTCCCTAATTTTGTGTTTTTCGCGGTCTGGCAGCGATGCCGTCAAGGGTAGTAAGCAGGCTTCTGTTTACACTAAGGTCCTAACATATATTATTATCATCACCACCGCGTCTTACTAACCGTTCGGGTTGTACGCACTTACGCTAATGTGTAATGGTAGGGTGATTGTGAGATGAAGTGGAGGACCTACAGTTTAACGTGGAATCCGAACCACGGTGGAGGCCTGGCATTCCCCACATTCACAAGATGTCTTGTCAGAGGTGAAGGAAGGGTTTGGTAATCAGATAAATCTGTGCCGGGACCTAGGATTGAATCACGGACCCCCAACACAGAAGTCTGACACCTTACACCTGCCTCCTAACATATAAGCCATACGAAGGTTCAACCAAGGTTAACTTTTCACCTTCAACGGCAGGTGAATGGTACAGACCAGCCCACAACGCTATATCGAGGCAAATAGGCTGGACTTCAAACTAGGCCTAAGGCCTGTTAATTTTATTTTTAGGGGCTATGAAGAAATATTTTTAATGTAAAAAAATCTTCTAAAAATAAAAATGTTTTGGGTCAAAAAAAGATACAAGTATAGCTTCAAAATTATATTTAAAATAACCAATTCTACAATCCAGGCTATTTATAATATTTCTTAATAAAGTTCATTTTTTGTTTATCGCTGCAGCAAAGTTCATATTGCATAATAATGTTGATAGCCTCATGGCGATCTTAGCTCCTAGTTGATCGCATACAATTTTTGATTTTTTTGGTTTAGAAAATTATATATATATCTTGCGTTTGATATAATTATATAAATATAAATCCTCAAAGTAATATTCACATTTGGAACACTCTTAAAACGTTTATATTTTACATTTGTGCAACATGTGGGCATATAGTGTCCTGTACAACGCACAAAACATCACAAACTCATTAAGAAAGTCTTATAAGCCTGACGAATAGATGTTGCCAAACTATTTTGCTTTAGACTAAACTTTATCTGAAATATATATTTTGCACTTAATTATTATACCAATTCCTCTGGTGTTTCATCAAATATTCTCTTCTTTTTACACGTTCATCTTTGCATTTATGCAATCAAAGTTTTAAAACTAAGTTCTTTTGCAATTTTTTCAAAATCTTCATACATTATTTTTTGTCTCCTACATCAACCAAAGTACAGAAAGGAAGAATATAATTTCGCAATTACACACGATTCAATTCAAGGTTATTGGAGTGCTTTATTTATTATATCAATGTTTCTGAGAACAATTTCCCAAATGACTAACATGAAAGCCAGTTATAGGATTAGTTTTTACCAAAGCTTATGCTTTAGCAGTTTTCACATCATGAGGTATCAACCAATGTTGCACATATTTCATTGTAATTTCTTTTCAGTAACCTTCAGAGTCTTAACTTCAGGCTACAAAAAAAGTATAAAACATTTTGCTAAAATCCGAAAAAACTAACGGCAGCTTTTTGCCGACGTAGGGTTCCTTCTAAGCCTTCACATCTCTAGGTTGATAAATAGTACTGCTAAATTGTTGTGAAACATGGATATATTTCGGCAATGACCTTTAAATTTTACTCAAAGCCTTTTATATTTGCTTTTGACACATTCTGTTTTGTGTTTTCAATTATATCCATACAAAATTTTAGTTTAGGCCAAGCCCTGCCAACTCACTAAGTTGTAAGAACAAAATATCTTTGTTTAAAAGGCACACTGTTATTTCAAAATGGGACACAATTATTCACTATTTACTACTACTAAGTTATATGTATACATACAACAGTTTTGAGCCAAGAAATCAAGGATTCACTAGCTTCATTGTTTGGTGACTATAGTAGCCCCATGGCTGCTTTGGTGCTGCCTGACAGCTTTAAAAAGTTACCAGACCAAATTACACATCCCTACGCTAAACCATATGATCTTCAAAAACATGTGTTAAGCAGCTGTCACTTCTGAGTCAACATTTAGGTATATACCTATATGTTGACTGTCAGAAGTCATCTGTGAGCTGTCAGTCAGCACCAAAGAAGCCGTGGGGCTACTGTAACAAACAAAATAAAGTGTGTGTGATCATCTTTAGAAAACTCAATTCAATGTGCATATGCAATCTATAAGCTGTTATAAAAAGTGAAAATACTTTAGGGAAACCATGCATTTTATATATTGGTCAACAAGACAGTGAAATATATCTGCCCCGTGTGAAATATCGAGCAAAAAACTGTTTATCTACTTAAAATTAAAAAAACTATTAAACACAAGAACTTTTAATTTATAAAACAAGACATCATCCCTTCTTAATTATTATAATTAGGGGGTGGATTTATAGGCACTAAAAAAATTTAAAAACGGCAGGCAAATAACTGTGATTGCTCCAGGAATATTTCCAAAATAGCTTTTTACATATTTCAGTAGTTTCATTAACAGAAGCCCAGAAGTATGATTCTCCAATAGCTTCTCAGATCTTCTCAAATGTCTTAATTGAAATAAAAAGAATGTGTACTGTAAATAGTTTAAATCAATACATGTCAGTTAATGTTTTTAATGTCAGAAAGAAAAACTGCTATTGTAAAAACTTAAGGATAAATAGGTTGAATGCAAGTAGTGTTTCCTCAGAGTTGATTCATCTGGTATCTTCATGTTGGTATATTTGTTGAGAAAAGCATAGAAATCTGGATTCTCCAGCTTCTTTCAAGAAATACTTGCAGCTACCATCGCAAAGCATAAGTAAGCAGAAAATTGCTCTTGGGTTTTATCTGCATCGCTAACTTTAGAAAAAAAATTGTTTTAATCCTGTTTTCTTTCTGGAATTCTTCATATGTATTGTAGTATTTTTGTGTTGTTCTGGGTGATACTTCATCTCGCATTTTACCTAAATATTATATATGGAAATTTTCATCCAATAATATATGTGAATTCTACAAATTAACAAAGCATCATCTAACAAGATAACTAGGATTTTCGTTTTATAATATAGATATACTATGCTTTGGTAAATATTTCCACTTTGTTCTTGAAATCCTTCAATTAGAAATTAAATCTAGTTTGAACGATAGCAAATAATTTGCACCGAGTCCAATACAAGGAAATATTAATGAACAGATATGCACATCTAACAACAGCGTGATATACACAACCACTGAATGAACTGACACTGCTGTGCGCTAGAAGAAAATCTTTGTCGGCAATCTGACCATTCTGAACCTATCAGATCACTGGACACATGGGTTTTTCCTACCTATCACGAGTATCCACGTGGAGTGACCTAAGTAGTGAAAGGGAGGGAGGGGCAGCCGCAAGTATTCTGAAAGAAAAAATGAGGGAGGAAGAGAAATATAGAAAAAAAGGCACTTTTAGGCTCCCATTTGTAAAATAAGCACTTATCACCAAATAGGCATTTATAGGCACTATAAAAGTTATCACACTAGCTTCACAATTATCGAAAATAATCTTATACCGCAAAGGCCTACTTTTAAAAGCATAGGAATAAAAAAAGGCATTTAGGGCAAAATCCGCCCCCTAATTATAATACATAACAGCAAACTTGGAACAAATTCAATTATTATATCAAATTTCACCCTAATGGTGGCGTACAAACGTTAATATATCAGGTTAGCTCTTTTAAATGTTACAAATGTTTTACACCTTTGTAATTAGTTTACTTTAAAGTAGAAATAAATGTATTGTTTTTATGTCTGGTTTGTAAACCGTCTTACACATTCGTTTTNTTTTTTTTTTTTTTTTTTTTTTACTTTTCATATCTTTTAAATCAAATACACAAGTGTCTTATATTTTGAGTTTTAATGTCACCAGATTTGAAAATTATTGCCTTACTGTCTGTTGATGACATTTCTATTTTATATGGACAAGTCTAGTGACCTTTCCTGGCGGGTTTTACTATGTGGAATCTTGATGGTATATCCTGATTTTCTCATTATTCAGCTACTTTAAATCTAAGTGGGTCTGGGTTCTTATCGGTCTCTTTAAAATGCTTACTGAGCAACTGTCAGTCCTGATGGTTATCTTGCCCCATGTGGTTATTGTAAGAACAGTAAATGTTGAGCTTCTTTTATGGAATGGATTCAAGCTGGGAGGGTGTGCATGGCCATCTTTAATAGTTTAAACCGACCATTTTCCTATAAAAGTGTACTGTATTGTTGTAAAGGTTTTATTCAATTTATATACAATAAAGATGTGCATTATAAAACTTATTTTCATCAATATTTAGAATTAACGACACTATTTTCCTCATTAATGGAAATTGTTGGTTATAAAATAATGAGGCACTTTATACCCCGAACCATGGCTGAGTAAGTAGTAACTTTTTTTTCGTGATATTCTGAAATAGTGACAAATTTAGTGCTTAGGTCCAGTTAATAGCTAAACTTTTGTGCTGAACAAAATGTTTTGTTTAATTTGAAATGATCCTGACTAAGGAGTTTTGAAATGTAAAATATTTGCCCCAACTTATTTTACTCCAAATTTTCAAAGTTGTGCTTGTTTAATATATTATAGAAAAAACTAATTCAAATCTTTATGTAGAATTTAAAATTAATATAAACTGTATTTTATATTTAAATTTTCGAATTTTAAGAAATAACTATTAATAGATTTTTCTCAGAGAGAAAGTATTGTAATCGTGAACATTTTCACCCTCAATATTAATATTATTATGAACCTCTTCGTTTTATGTTTGCCTGAATTCAAAAAAGTAGATTTTACGATTTTGTCTCTCTGAACATAGATCCTAAACTGTTTGAATGATTTTGTTCAAAATTTCATGGCTATAATTTGGGAATGTGTAGATTAACGGTAGTTTATTTAAGAGTGACTTTTGAATATTATAAACATTTTGAGGTCGCTTTACCAACTTTGTTTAAAATGTTTATCTAGCTAGTATTTGAAATGACAAATAACACTATACTTGGTTTTTTGAGTAACAATTCGTTTTAGGGCAGTGCAATGAAATAATTTCTGGAAAAAAAATGGCTCTAGCAGTTTGATTTATATATATATATATATGGAGGGAGTTTACCATGACAAATAGAAATGTACACTAAGTTGGGGGTTTTTTTCGGAAAAATTTATTAAAGGGTAGTTTACCAAAGACTAAGTTTTTTACAAAGTTTGAAATGTTTTAAAAATAGCTTTAACGATTTGGCTCAAAATAGGTATCTGGCAAGTTATTTACAATAAAAATAATTATATATTATATATTCGTTTTTCTTAAACAATTCATTTAATAGAAGTGCTGATTACTGATTTTTGAAAAATTGTAATAAAAAAATGAATCACCGCGTTTTACTGCCTGTTCAGCTTTTACACATCTATGATAATCACGCTAATGGGGAAGGGAGGAGGGATGAAGAATTTTAAAGGTAATTTACCAGCATTTGCGTTGAAGGAGAGAAAACTACCCTCAGTAGACCCGACCGTGATACGAACAACGATCTTCCCGTCTCCAGCAGGCCAGTCTAACATGAAGGTGACACCTTAGGACATTCTGTCACTAACGTGGGTTTTATTTTAACAACTTAATTAAAATGGGTATCTGATGATTGTATTTCATGATAAATAAGATGTATTTATTTTTAACAAATATATTATGAGGACAGTTTACACAAAAAATTGAAAATTTTATATATTTAAAAAATTGTTTGATCAATGTTGTTTGATTATTTTTATGAAAACTGTTTTTTAATTGGGGGAGTTTACATTTAACTTGGCCTCCAAATATTTTTTTACTTAAAATTTATTTTATTTTTCTTGCAAAGATATTAAGGCGCAAAACGGTGCTAAATAGGCGGAAAACAATGGTATATTTACAATTTTAATTTGAAGGTGTGTGGGCTGGGTCAAGGGACCAAGAAATTAATTTTATCTCCCATTAAAAAAAATCTCGCTAATCAATTGAGGTGCAAAAATACATACTTGGGTGCAAAGCAGAACATTTATTTTGGCATTAAAAACCACCAAATTATCAAGTGGAGGGCTACGCTTAACTTCAATCCCCCCCGTTTTTATCTTGAATATTTATTCTTCGCAAAACTATTATAGTGCAAAACACCATACTTGGATGCAAATAAAAACTGTTAATTGGCACTAAAAAAAACTTTCAAATTGGGGGTGGCTACATTTAACATGACCCCCTCCCTCAAACAAAAAGTTTCTGGGGTTAGGGTGCAAAATATGTGCAAGTATATTTAAATTTTAATAGGGTGGGTGGGCCAACTTGAAAGATCTGTGTTTTTCACTTATTGTATTGAAAGCTATTATATAAAATATTAATAATATACGGCAGTTTATTTTAATAAGCCACTTTATGTAAGTTATATTTCGAGTAACATACTTGTGACACATATCGGTGAGCGCGCGGAGTAAACTTCAAGCTCGCTCGGTCCGGTTTCATGGTGACATGAAGGCTTGGGTTCAAATCCCGGTTAGGTGATTTTTAATATATGTTTTTTTCCCTTTCCCTCTACGAAAATTTGGGTAAATTCCCACTCAATTCTAGCTTCCTCATTCCTACCACAAAAGTGCAATTAAATGTGGATAGCCCGAACGAGTAGTAAGACTAGATTCAAAATACAAATAAATTGTTTTGGGTCTCTAAATCAGGGATTCTCAACCTTTCTAGGCTTGCACCACCCTTGTGAAATGGATTAGAATCTCACGGCACCTTTCTAAAAATTTTCCTAAGAGTTTTTTTTTAAATTTTATCCAAAGTAGAATATATTAATGTAACATATTAAACAAATAACAGTGTTTTAATTTTGTAACTATTTAAAATTAAAATAAACATTCACTTACTCCCTTATCGTGTTAATTGGAAGATATAAATAACAAAATTTTGTAAATACATAAATACAGTTACATAGAAAAATAGCTTTGTAAATCAATAAACTGGCACACTAACCTACCACAATACGAGATCATCACATCGTGTGCCGTGGCACGTGACATACAGAGCAACACCAAATTACAAAACTGTCTTCTGTTTCTATTTTGTGGAATCTTGAGGCACCTCTGGTACGCTTCTTGCTGGCGCTCATTAAGGATGTCGACACTTTGTGCAACACGAAGAAGTCGGGGTTTGAATCTCGGCAGTAGAGAAGCGTTACTAGATAAATATGACCATATAGGTGGTATCGGGACTAAGCTATAAGACTATTTCAACAATGACGTTGATTATTTTATTATTTATTTAGCACTACGTCAGCACGTCTTACTACCCGTTCGGGTCATACGCTTAAGTACTAATTACGCTACCGGATTAGGAATTTGGAAGGTTGGATTTAGAATAAGTGAACCCGCATTTGCGTGGGGCGAGAGTGGAAAACCATTTAGGGAACCTCCCCCAGTTCACCCGACCAATATTCGAACCTCGATCTCCCCGTCCTCTGCAGTCTAATATATGTGATAGTGACGCCTTAGACCATGAGGCCAACGAAGCGGGTTTATACACATTATAATCGAGTCAGTAAGGAAATGATAACATTTGAGAGAAAACGTACCAGCATTCGAATGGAAGAAAAAGATGGGGGTAATTATTATTTTAAAAACTATACGCCTATCTGGGATTACCGACAAAACAGAGCAGGTGAGCCCGGTGTCCGTATGTACTCGCTATTCTATATATTTAAAAACATTAAAGTGGACACTTTGTTCGCCCTGAAAGATAGACCTTGACCTATCTCACAACCTTCACTCTCCTATATGTTCATGTCAGCTACAGTAGCCCCACGGCTTCTTTGGTGCTGACTGACAGCTGACGGCTTTGAAAGGTTACCAGAGCAAATTATGTATCCCTACGCC
>CABFVX010004580.1:5729-17978 GCA_902151425.1 Timema shepardi | reverse complement strand
TTTAAGTGCTGATAGCTCTGGCAACACTGTAGATTTGACTGAGCCACCGAGACAAAGTAAAACTCAATTGCTTTCTTCTGCTACCGTTAATTGGGGGCTGGCGCTGACGCGACTCTTCACTTCCAAAGACCATTGACCGGGCCCTTAACCAATGTTGTTGATATGTTTACTTTGGACCTCCATGAAGCTGCCATACCGTCCATTCCCGCTAAAAACATTTAAAAAATAAATTTTATGATTGCAATAATTTGTCTTTCGTTTGTTCCGGATTGTTCTTGAAAAAATAGTTTGATATATTTTATACACCCATAAATTGTATGCGTGTCCATGAAGTTGACCACCCTCCCCCATTTTTAAAAAACATCCATGTTTTTATGATTGCAATCGTTTGTTCTTCGTTTGTTACGGATGGTTCCTAGAAAGAATACACACATTTCGTTTTGGAAGGACAACACAAGATTTATTTACACAAGGAGCGTAGATTGACACCTTTATGGGAACCATATTCTCCACATGAACACATACAACTTTTGAAAATCGATATTTTATCTTTGCAATCAATAATTAGTTCTTTGTTCATTTTAGATATATTTTTGCGAAAATTTCCATTTTTTTTTTTATAAAGTCTCGATAATGTTTTCTAGTAGTAGCTCTCTCACATTCTTTAAAAACGTGAACATTTTTTGTTTAAAGTTTGTTGTTAGTTTGTTTGAGTTCCTTAACATGCTTATCTTTATTTTGTTCTGAATTTCTTTTTAAAAAACGTGTTTATTTCATGTTGATAGTTTTAAAATTAATATATCTTTATCACTATGCTAAGCTCCATTTCCTCACCTCAAATAGATAAAATATAACAAAACTGGTATTTTTAATTTTTTAACTTTATTAGTTTGTTCCAGATTATTGTGCTTTATATTTTAGTTTGTTAGTTCTTAGATCTCCTACAAACGCTAAATAAACTAGTGTCACTAGTGATTATGGCCTTTTGTGTGTGCGGCCTGTATGGTCAAACAGGCCATCAAGTTAAAAATGTCCCACCCTGTGTGTCAAAGTATGAAAAATATTATCTTAGATTCATTCACTATGCAAAAAAAAAAAAAAGGTCGAAGCAAGTCAGAAATAAAAAAAACTGGGGAGATATTGGTCTACAGCTTATTGCATGCCATAAAACTCTTAGTAAAGAAAAGTATTTTTATAGGCCTCACTTCCTCCTAAGCTCCAAAATATTGGTTTCATGTACTTGGGCAGCAGTGAAATATCGAAATATACCCGAGATCTTACCTCCCTCTTTCACCATTCCCTCAAGAGAGCTCATAACTAGGTTATCCTAAATTATTGACATCGCACCCTACTTTTGTTTGCTACTATTACTGTTATGATGTAGTAAGTAGTACCTTTGACCGAAAAAAACCCATTATTAGATATAAATGTCAATTATTCCAACTCTGACTCTTACGAAAAAGACTAAGAAACTCCTTTACAATAAAAATTATTTTTCAAATCAATTTTGCTAACAGGACCCAGAATAAATTTCCCAAAAAGTTATTAAAATCAATTATAGAATAGCCTGAAATTTAAAAAAAATGCTTTAAATTGGCCAAAAAACCAAACTAAGAATTAAACAAAATTTTTAAATGAATGCACATGACTAAATCAAAAACATCCTTTACAAATGGAAACTAAAAATAGTTTTGCAATCAAGTCTTTTAACAGCTAAACTCTTGCATTGATTTACAAAAATTTACATTAAAAATATTCCCACTCCAACGCAACTTTTCACTGTTTAATTTCAGCATATAATCGATTATGTGGATTTTACAAACATGACACACAAATAGGATACATAGTTAATTTTCAACATTATCTTATCATTACTACAAATTTTTGATTAAAATAAATAAGTTTGAGTATCTATGCATTATTAAATATCGATATCATTTAAAAATATACTAATTTAACACAAGTGCCTCGATATTATTCAAACCGGATTGGGCTACCGTGAAATTGGCCCCTCTTCTCCCAATGTAAACAGACTATTTGTGGGTTTATCAAAATGGAACAAACGAAAATTTTTGCGGAACAATTCACAACAAAGATTGTAATCATAAAAACTTCAATTTTTCATAATGATAGACCAACTACAGACGTAAATGACGGATATCCAGCCATAAATGTAATCGAAGATAACTCTACTGAATGTATTGCTCTTTTTGCACGCTAATCAACACATCCCAGCCCTTGTAACTCTGATATTTCATCACTGACCAGCCAACGAAATTATCAAACCTTAAGTTCAAATAGTTGACTCACGGAGTATCAGCTTACGCCTGTGCACCTGTGCTGATACAACACGGCTGCTTGACGTACACTATCCATGCGAAGCTCTAATGTTTCCAGTGGTAGTAATGCCCTTAAAGCCGCATATTGGATCTTATCCAGCTTTTCTAGTGTAGATCGTGATGCACTGTGATATAAAAACCACCGATACTCCAATCAAGAACGTATAAATCCACGGTACATTTGAAACATTGTATATGGGTGGGAGCCCCAAGAAGCACCCACCACTGATAGCATAGTATTTATAATCCTGTCACATATTCCAGATAATTCCAAAAAATTAGGGAGCCAAGAGCCCTTCACGTCTAGTGTCATGCCTATAAATGACCCCTCGCTATACCTGAATTCGACGTCCTTCATAAACTAGTCTAATTAAGTTATTTCTCACTCTATGTCGAATGAAGATGACTGCACCACATTTGGATACATTTAGGGTCAAAGAGTGGGCTGCTAACACATTTTAAAGCAAAGGAAGCACTGATTGTAACTTACCCACCCGGTCTGACAAGTTACAAGACCGAACGTATATTACCACGTCATCCGCATACTGTAAAGTCATTATACCAACCGGAAAAGAGCTATCAATATCGTTCGAAAAAACTGCATATAATAGAGGGCTGAGTACTGATCCCTGTGGTAGGCCCCTTCGTTGGGTTCGAGGAGATGATCTAGCCTTTCCTATATTTACAATGTACTATCTATTCTGAAATAAATAGCTTAATCAATAACACATTTTGTTAGAACAACTCAGGCGTAAAAGTTTATCAAGCAACACATAATGATTGGTATTATTGTACGCACCTGTATATCGAAGAAAAAAACTTATACAAATTAGTTTTGTGATAGAGCAATATTTGAATATCAGAAACTAATATAGAGAGGCTATTAATTGTGGAATGTCCCTTTCTAAGCCCAAATTGCATAGGATTAGGTAAACTGTTCATTTCCAGAAATCGTTCTAAACGGGCTTTAACTATGTGTTCCATGATTTTACCAAAACAGCACGAGAGTTCAATAGGTCGTTAAGAGCTTGTTAACTCCACGCTTTTACCCGGTTTTAGAATAGGAATCAGAACTAAAATTTTCCATGCCGTTGGTATTACCCCCTCAACCCACAGAATATTAAATATCTCTAACAGCCTCGTCGAGAAACAGATGACAATCTTTTCAACGTACCATAGGAATCACCGAACCATTGTCTGGGCTAATGAATGCTAGACTAATTGTTATATCTGGTTTAAAAGTTGGATGTTGGCACCCTGCGCATCTCTACTTTTCCCCTAGAATAAACGTTTATGTGACTGTGGAATTCTTATGTCAGCTCTTTAAATACATATAATTCAATAATAACGGCACATACATGTCACGGTATCATTGGTTCCATTTCATCAGGTTATAAATTCATTCGCGAGGTTAATAGTCATGACAATGACTCGGTACTCAAACAACAAATCAGCCCTGTCGCAGACATCCTAGCTAGGCGTAACTGTCAAGTTGGTAGCTCTGAGTCGGGCAACAGCTGAACGGTGGACATACATGTCACACAAGATTCTACAGCTAAATTCCATTCACCGTAGGAATTGACTTCTGAAAGGCCTTTTTCCCTACCATAAATCGACTATATAGTAGGATATTGGTAGGAAAAAAGACCTTTCAGAGAGTAATTCCTACCGTGAATGGAATATACGTAGGTTTTTTTTAAACCCTATTAATATCAACGACCAAATATAAATTATTATTTATATGAACATGTAGCGTGTCAATCAGATTGATTGATCACCTACAAGGAAAAAACTAACTATTTATCAATATTCGTGTAATTGGGTGCCACGTTGGGGTTATATGGAGATATTAAAAGATAAACTACCTCAAAGTTGTACTCTAATACAAAAAACTGCGTATTGGCCTACGTTCAAAACACGTGGATTAGTCAAAAAATTAATTTACATTTTTATAATTGCGGTTCTAGATATCACAAAAGAAGACTAATGTTATTAAAGTTATGAATAAGATTTGTGAATATGTGCCCTAGTTATAAAAAAGGGGTCCGATACAAAGCTTACAGCTGACCATGTGGCTGTTAATATAATTTAAAAAATATACTTCTATATCATTTCTTTTCGTAAAACAAACAGTGAAAATCAAATAACTAAATTAATACTGATGCATTTTTATACAGGATATATGTGTATAAAACTCACCCAAGGGCAGATGCCTGCAGATATCGTTTACTCATTTCACAAAAACAGAATTATCCATGATGGCGGCTCCACGTGGATCAACTCTGACTCACGCAGTAGAGAAGAATCAAGTCGATGTGCCAAGTCAAGGCACAGCGATACCATGCGCCTCTGGTGGTCGACAGAAGAAGCTCGTCAGTTTCTAAACTCTTCTCTCTTTCTCTTTCTCATTTATTCTCCCTTATTCTACCTCTGCTTCGTAATTCATTCTCCTTTATCTCCCTTTTCATGTTCGTGTCTGATTGTCGCTATATAAGGGTAGCACCATGAGCTCATTTATGCACAACGCCTTCTCTCAGCCTAGGTACTAGGACGAAGCTCTGCCGGTGAGAAAACTACCAAGAAGGACCATGGGGTTCGTGGCGTCGGATTCGCCGCCATAGCATCGACGTTGCTGGATGAATCGTCGGAATCAACGAGCTGGACACCAGGACAACTCAACTAGGGTATCAGTATCCAGCCGGGGTCGTTTAGCCACTAGCATGTAGTAGGAAGATACTTTATTTTTTTGTTTAATATGTTGTAAATAGTTATTTGGAAGTCCTTTAATTTTGCAAGAGAAATGTTTCTCTTTATTAGATTTGTATCATCTTCAGAACTAGCTAACGCTAGAAGTATTTCACCTGTCTGTCTGATTGACAAGTCAAATGTTAAGGACTCTTAAAGTCAATTGCTGAGTGCATTATTATTTTTGTTCTATTTTGTTAGACCAAGTAGCTTATTCAAAACTAGCTAACTTCGTTATGCTAGAAGTACCTTGGCTATATTTCGCCTTTCTGTCCGATGGACATGTAAAATTTTAATGACTCATAAAGTCAAATGCTGAGTGCATTATTGTATTTTTGGACACGGTCCTAACGTCTATGCCTCTCACTTGGAAAATGTGAATTTTAGTGTGGTAAATGTACACTAACTCACAAGTTCCTATAAATCTTGAAAAGGTAAAATAGTTCATGACACCCTAAACGTCATGTGCATCAGTACTTTGTTATTGATGGTTATCGCCAGGAAGTCTGTTTCTTTTTTCTGCCTTACGCAGTGCAGTTGTAAATCATAGAGGTTTGACTAAGCAGTCAATGTTCATTATAGGTATTAGTTTGGGTGCGCAACCCGTGGAAAGTGACTGTTTGTCATAGTGGGGTCCGCGCAAATTATATTTTGTTTTACCCAGTAAATAAGTTCTTAAATTTGGTGATTGTTCAAAATTAGGTTGATGTACTATTGAATGCATGGTAGTACCGTATAGGGAACATGTCCTGCCTTAGTACTTTAATGACTTCTGGCCCTTAGCCATCATCCAGCTGGATTCACCAGCCAACTATCCAACTGTTTTAGTAACACTAAACCTTGTCGAGTGAGACTGTGTAAATGTTATACTGTAAATTTGTTCTATATTTTGCTTTAACTAATTCTCAAATTACTCTCCTTTTAGAAATTCTACTGCCTCTTGACTGGTCACTGTGTTGCCCAGGTCACTGCAAGTAATCAAGTAATCACTCAAGGATATTTGTCTTGAGAAGAGAATTAATATGCTATCATTTTCTGCCTAATTGTAAAACTTGTAAACTGTAACACTTCTAATGTCTACTAAATAAAACTATTGTGAAATTGAAATGTCAAGTTTTCTAATTTACGTAGTAGTAGGAAGTTGGTACAAACATTATTATTATTATTATTATTATTTTAGTTGGGTTTTCTTTTAATATCACAAATATTGGATTAACTATTATTTGTGATACAATTAAGTTTATTCATATCTGTTACTGCCATCTTTTGTCATAACTTATTACGTGATTCATGTTTTAATGTTTGGCATGCTCTCTAACGGTTTAATGCCATACTAATGGTTATATCTGGTTGTAAAGTTGGATATTGTCACCCTGCGCATCTCTTCTTTTCCCCTAGAATAAACGGTTATGTGGTTGTGGAATTCTTCAGTCAGCTACGATTCAATTTTGATTTTCAGCAGATTTTTTATGTGAAATACTTTATAATCTAACATGAGGTAATATTCTTTAGTTAAAAAAATATTTAATCTAATGTTCAAAATGAAATTTAATTGTTTCTTTCTTGCTAGTTATACGTTTATAAACATCAATTAAGGGATATTAGTTTTTCTCTGAACTCGAAAACATTGTGCTTATAAGGAAACACTACGTAGATGAAAATAAGATATATCGAGATGCTAATTGCTTCACCACAGTATAACTTTAAATATTTTGTAGCCATTTAGTAGTTTTATTATTTATTTACCTCAGTAATTACTCTTACTCCTGCCGACTAATCTTATATTGACCGACATATTAGTTTTGTTTATATTTCATATACACCTATTTAATATAGTAGCTATTTAATCTTCAACATGAGATTTTTTAATTCAATTCCCATTTTGTTTCGAACAAAGTTCATGCCACCATATAGGCCATCAGACCGGCTTGTCATAAGGAAATTATCTTTGTGTGAAAACGGACCTTTGAATTTCATAGCAGGGGCTCGTGTGGCGCCAATTGATACAATTGGGGAGACCAAAGTTTTTGAACCGGCCACACGAAGTTTACTTTGTAAAGTTCCATGCTCAGGTTTAAAAGATATAGATTTGGCCGTTTCATCGGCTAAAGAAAGTTTTTTAATATGGAGTCAATTTTCAAACACAGAACGAGGTCGTTTATTAACTGCGGTAAGCAACAAAATACGTTATCATTTGGAAGATATAGCCAGACTGGAAGTGAAAAACAATGGAAAACCAATATGGGAAGCAAGGTTGGATATAGAATCCTGCGCAGATGCTTTTGAATACTTTGGCGGCATTATTATGGCACTAACTGGTCAACATATTCCTCTACATAACGATTCATTTGCGCTTGTTTGTCGTGAACCTTTGGGAGTTATTGCAGGTATCGGAGCATGGAACTTCCCCCTGCAAACTGCGACATGGAAAGCTGCCCCTGCTCTAGCGTGTGGTAATACTATGGTTTACAAACCTTCCCAACTTACTCCTCTCACCGCTGTCGTGTTGGCAGAACTTATATGTGACGTTGGCATTCCGCGCGGTGTATTTAATGTGATACAAGGTTCGTCAACAACAGGCTCACTGCTTTGTGAACATCCTCAGGTCGCCAAGTTGTCTTTCACCGGATCACTACCAACGGGTACTAAAGTCATGAGCTCGGCGGCTACAAACGTCAAGAAGGTGACGCTAGAACTTGGCGGGAAGTCGCCCCTGATTGTATTTCAAGACGCAAACATGAAAAATGCCATCAAAGCCACGTTGATGGGAAATTTTCTTTCCCAGGGAGAGGTATGTTCAAACGGGACAAGAGTGTTTGTTCACGAAAACATCGCCAGCGAGTTTTTGGACAAGCTAGTCGTAGCGACAAAGAAACTACGTATAGGTAATCCCATGGACGAAACGACCACTGTCGGCGCTACAATCTCCAAAGAACACGCGGAAAGAGTTTTGGATTATATATCTGGCGCGAAAGAAGAAGGTGCGGTGATAGAATATGGTGGAGAAAGAGTAATTCTACCCCCTCCTTTCGATCAGGGTTACTATCTTTCTCCGTGTATATTAAGCAACTGTAGGGATGATATGCTTGTCGTCAGAGAAGAAGTGTTTGGTGCTGTCTTATCATTCCTGACTTTCTCTTCAGAGGATGAGGTTATTTGCCGAGCAAACGATACACCCTTTGGTCTGGCGGGGGCTGTGTTTACTAAGGATTTACAACAAGCTTTTCGTGTGGTGCGTCGTCTAGAAGCGGGGACTCTCTGGATAAACACATACAACATATATCCTCCGACTCTCCCGTTCGGAGGATACAAACAAAGTGGACTAGGGCGGGAAAATGGGACTGCTGTTCTAGAATATTACACACAGCTAAAAACAATCTACGTGGAAACGGGAGACATAGACTGTGGTCCCCTTTATGAAGATTAATCCCTTACCCTGGATCTCTATGGGTAGGCCTGTTATTATTATTTTGATAAAATACATTTTATAATTTTTATATAAATATTGTAAACCAGCGGTTCCCAAACTGTGGTACGCGTACCATCAGTGGTACATACCGTTACTCTCAATGGTCCACTGTTAGAAACCAAACAAAACAAGAAGATTAAAATCTGGAAAAAAGGGGGGGGGGGGTGCGAAGATTTGGCTTCATCATATCTTATAAATACCACATTATGACCAAGTATAACCAAACATAGACCAGATTTAACCAGGTGGTTGGAGGGATGGCAACCCACTCCAACTCTGACTCAGACTTCTACTCCGACTCCTTTATTAATGGCATATTTATATTAATAATAATAATAATTATTATTATTATTACTATCATGGGTAGTATGCCTATGACAAATATTAAAAAACAGATGATATTATCACCATGTGTAGAAAATTAAAATGTTTAGACTGTGTTGTTCCAGTCGAACCATTTATATATTAATTCGTAATACAAAAATTTACTATAGTAAAATCATTTGACTACATTAAAATTACAACTAATTAATAAACATTAAAATGCTCAAGACATCTTGTGAATGTGGGGAATGCCAGGCCTCCACCGTGGTTCGGATTCTACGTTAAACTGTAGGTCCTCCATTTCATCTCATCCCTACCATTACACATTAGCGTAAGTGCGTATAACCCGAACGGGTAGTAAGACTTGGTGCTAATAATAATAATAATAATAATAATTAAAATGTTAGGTACTAACGTGATAGTAGTACAAGACATCTCGTCACCGACCCGTGGCTCATCAGATTAGTTCTCGGTTTAATTTAATTTAAAATATATTTATTTGATTACAATTTATGGATGGGTAAATTTCCTAAATTCCTATGAGAGTAAATATGCATTAATCTATGCATATAATAGATGGAAACTAATAATAATCACAATTGAAAATTACCCAATTTTGAATGTTCTCTTTTTTGTTTGTATGCCATAAAAGTTTTGATAGTTAAGATCGATCCTTGATCATGTTTATGCCAGTAAGACCCGCCTCGGTGGTGTAGTTGGCTAACGCGTTTGTCGTGTTGATCTCGACCGCCGAGGACAGGGAGATCGAGGTTCGAATCTCGGTCGGGTGAACTGGGGGTGGTTTTTCCTAAATGGTTTTCCACTCTACTTCCACGCAAATACGGGTTCACTTCCTCTAATTAAACCTCCCTAATTCGCAATCCATTAGCGTAATTAGTATTTGAAGCATATAACCCGAACGGGTAGTAAGACGCGGTGCTAAATAATATTATTATTATTATTATTATTATTATTAATAAAGTGACCGTAATAATAATTTATCTTCTCACAATATTATATCACCTGCAGTGCTTGGTGGTTGAATGTGTAAGTACCGCTGAGTATGTTCGAGTTTGCCGCTATTATTACCTTTCTAACAGCCCTGGTGGCGACACTGTCTCAAACTCAAGACAGCCGTGCAGCCTGTATTGTTATATATCCGCACACCATTAAAACTGTACCTAACTAGTAAATATTCGGCATCATCTCGGTGGTTCCTACGCCAAATTATGGGAATTGTTTGAGGGGTACACCATTCGAAAAAGTATGGGAACCGCTGCTCTAGGCTCTATATCATTTATATATTTTTTATACAAATATACTATTATTGTTATTTTATTATTGAATTAAAATTTGTTTACAGAATTTGCTTTCGAATTAATCGTCATAAGGGAGAAACCAATGTACCTAGGGGTCGGGTCTCTTTTTCATGTAGGCCTATTCCTGACAAAATGAGGTTTTTGTGGATGGATATATATAAAATTTTAGGGTGACCTGGTGGTCTAGGGGTAAGGTGTCAGACTTCTATGCTGGCGGCCGGGGTTCAATCCTCGGTCCCGGCACAGATTTTCATTTCATCTCACAATCACCCTACCATTACACATTAGCGTAAGTGCGTATAACCCGAACGGGTAGTAAGAAGCGGTGCTAATAATATATAATTTTAGCATAATATCTTAAGTCTTACTACCCATTCGGGTTGCATACTTATGATATAAAATAATTACTGCTAGTTAACCTATTTAAGGTTTTTTTTATTTCAAGCTGCGACTGCTGCTGGATTCACTATTTGAGTTGGTTCTGCGGCACGAGGCAATGGTGGCGTGCGTTGCAGCTTTCGTGGAGTGAGATAATGTTTGTGGGTAGAGCCACAGCGACAGTGCTATAGTAGGCCTAGGATGTGGTGGGGTGTGAGTAATCCAACAACCATCAACCATGTGTGTACGATTTAAAACATCCAAAGTACAAGGACATGCGTGTGTGTGTTCCCTTTCTTTTCCTTCTGCTGTACAACCACATTACAATAATTCATCATCATCTTCTTCCTCCTTCGTAATGTCCTAAAAGGTTCTGTCGCTCGGATAACCATATTGGATTCGACTGACGACTGAGGCTGGGGGTGCGTTCAGAAAACACCCCATGTGACTGTCATAACTGTAGTGGCAGGTGACTGTCGCAGCTTGGACAACTCACCTTTATGTCATCTATGTGGTGGGATTTAGATTACAGTAAAATTACCCTGGCTCAGTGTTTCACAAACTTTCTACGTGTGCGGTTTACTTAAGCCTAAAATTTGTGCCACATTTTGTGGGAACACGTTGTGTCAGTAGAAAACGCACAACACATCCAGTACAATGCTTATTTTCTAAATTAGAATTAGGAAAGTATAGACTTTTATTTTTCTGAGTTAATTCAAATGGTCCAAAATTAAAGGTTGAAGGTAATTTATATATTTAAGTTACCCGCCTCGGTGGCGTAGTTGGCTAACGTGCTTGTCGTGTTGAGCTCGACTGCTGAGGACGGGGAGATCGAGGTTCGAATCTCGGTCGGGTGAACTAGGGGTGGTTTTTCCTAAATGGTTTTCCACGCAAATGCGGGTTCACTTCCTCTAATTCAACCTTCCCAATTCATAATCCATTAGCATAATTAGTACTTAAAGCGTATAACCCGAACGGGTATTAAGACGCGGTGCTAAATAAAAAAAATGTATATATATTTAAGTTCAAACTATTATTAATTTGGATGCGGAAGTTTTGATCACATCAGATATATCTAACATATTAGTAAGTGTGAGTTAAGTAAGAAATACGGACAAATCACGTCTACCACTTGTACCAACTTCATTTGTGTTCTTATTGAACAGCAATGTGTGGCGCTTTGGGCCGAGAAACCTAGAAACGTAAATATTGACTATCCTTTGGGTTGACTTATGTTCTTTACATTATAATGTTGACCCATGGCTTCTTTGGTGCTGACTGACAGCTCACAGCTGACAGCTGACAGCTAAAAGATTTGAAAAGTTACCAGACCAAATTACGTATCCCTGCGCCGAACCATATGATCCGCAAAAACATGTGTTTAGCAGCTGTCACTTCTGACAGTCAAAATTTAGGTATTATACCGAAATGTTGACAGTCAGAAGTCAGCTACTGTAGATATATAAAATTGACTTTTTGATCAAAATTATTCACAAGCTTTAATCATTGATCTGATATTATTTTTGGCTGAAATGATCAATATTGCTTAGTGGTTGAACTGATGGATGATATAGTCTTAAACAACACAAGCAATGCCAGGAGAGCCTTTACAAGCGGAACAAGGATGAGGAGGGACAGTTCTGCGGCACAGTCAGGGGGGACCCCCCCCCCCCCC
>CABFVX010004579.1:48801-63227 GCA_902151425.1 Timema shepardi | reverse complement strand
ATTCACAAGATGTCTTGTCAGAGGTGAAAGAAGGGTTTGGTAATCAGATAAATCTTTCCCGGGACCGAGGATTGAACCCCGGCCGCCAGCATAGAAGTCTTACATAGTAATAGGATATACGTAGTATAATAATATATTAAATAATAGTATTTGTTTTGAAAGCTTTCGCGGCCGATGTTTGAGTATAAAACTAATATTTTTGTACTTGAGCTGCCTGTTACATTGAAGAAATACTTACGTCCGACGATTCGTTGTAGTTGCAAGAAAACTAATCATCTTTAATGAATTTATTAAGTTATAAGATGCTAGTTCTAACCATCTAATTCAAACTAAATTCATCTTTCAAAGTTAGTTTTTTTACTCAATTATAATTTCTGAAATAAATAACAACCTCTTTTTTATGTTTGTAACAAGAAAAATGGCTAAACGATTCATTTAAATGTTATAGCTTATGAAAAAAATACACGTTTTTTTATTTTTTTTAAAACTAGCCAACTCTATCTGTCCACAGATGTTTTGGTTTGCCAAAGAAACTTTAGCAAAGTCCCGGCGATTAACCACGACAACAAACAATCTTGCTTTAATTTATCGGTATTAGCCTCGTTACTGACTTGATAGATATTCCTAATAGAATTAACGTTTCAAAAAACATGTTCTCCGCGTCTTAATACAGTGAAACTATCAGAGGAAAAACTTATGTGGCAGATAGAAAAGTTAGATAGGATATCTACCATAGGAGAGGTGGTAACGACTAGGAAAGGCTACCATGTATCCATACGCCAGACCATATGATCTGCAAGTCCATTATGTTGATTTGTAATTACTTTTGGCACTCAAAACATTCACACAAACAATCTGTTTTAAATTATCTTTTCTTTTAAAAATAATTTATTTATTAAATTTGATTATTTTTAGATTATTGAAACATGAACTTATGAAAGTAACCGTTTGTATGTTTTTTTTAGTGTGGAAGGGGGTTTAGGGGGGAAGTGGCGTCTGTGGTTCACTTAAAAATACGAAATCTTCTAAAATGCTGCGTTCTCTTCATAAATTAAGATGGCCAGCCAGACGAAACACGTGAGGTATATGGCGTCATACAAACCGTCTTCAGTCAGTTGTGTTCATACGCGGTTTAAAAAATAAAAATGTTTTATTTTGAAACAAATATTTTGTATCCATTTTTATCTAAGTTATAAAAAAACATTTATTTATTTTTTATGGCCGGTTATAATAAGATACAAGTGTGAATGAAATACTATTTAATTAATTTATTATTTCATGCACTATTAGCTCTTTTGTCGCCATAACCGTGAAACAAGAAATGTAATAGTTTCATTCGTATTTTTTGTTCTTTAAATAAGTTACGAAAAATTCAATTTTACGGTAATCGTTAGGGAAGTATTATTATACTTGTTTGATAACACTTTATATCGATAATATAGTATTACTAAGCAAACAATAATTATTTACCCTCCTTCGTAGCCGCACGGTCTAACGCGCTACTCTCGCAGTAGACTATACTGCCCGTGACTGGGAGATCGGGGTTTGAATCTCGGTCGAGTGTACTGAGGGCTATTTTCAAAAAATTGTTTTCCACTTTCCCTCCACAAAAATACGGGTACACTTCCTCTAAATATAGCCTTCCTACTTTTTTTTAAACTATTAGCGTAGTTTAGTAAACATGCGGATAATCCGAACGGGTAAGTAATACGCGGTGCTAAAAAAACAAACTTTGTTTTAAAAGTTTACATACATAGCGACTTAACTAGGTACTGCATTTCTCACGGTCATACGCTAAAAAAACCTTTTAAAAAACGCATTTACTAATGGACAATATTAATTTTATTCGACCAAAATTTTTTTTGTTATAAAAACTATAAAAATAAGTGGTAGTTTGCGTTGTATTCCATTTACACCTTCATAAAAGGATATCTGAGAGGAATTACGCCTGAATACAGTGGAAAGAGGACCGGTAGAACATTGGGAAATGCCCCCATCACATCCGACCTGTAATCGAACCCTCACCCCTCCCGTTAGCGGCGATGTGAATCCAACGTCCTTTTGCTGCTCGGCCACCACTAACCTGTCCAGGTTGTACGATTATATGATACTTACTCTAATGGAGTAGGGATGAGGAAGGAAGCATTTTAAAGGTAATCTACCAGCATTTGCCTGTAAGGAGAGTGGGAAAACATCAAGGAAAATCAGTAGACCCAACTGGGATTCGAACCCTGATCTCCTCGCCATCAGTAGATCAGTCAAGCACGAGAGTTACGCCTTAGACCGTTCGGTCACTGAGATGGGTATTTTCTTTATAAGCAACGACTGTACCCAGGGTCAAATGGCCCCAGGAGGTGGGTGGGTTTATTTTGGCACCCGAACACAACCACTCAATTGTAGTCTTTTATTCTGTCCTCTATTTCTCCCCTGGCGGGATAGCCGGGAACTAACTGAACAGATCCTAATCACGCGGCTTCAAGGCGGGCTGATTTATCCTCAAGCCGGTTGTTACGTATAAAGTCCGGTAAGGAATTCAGTCCTGTGCTCTTCACGGGGCTTAGAGCCGTGGTATTCAGCCCTTTTTTTTGTACCCCCAGATATAACCCCTCTTCAGAGTTGTAACACCATAGTTGCTGGTGAGTAATTCAAGTTAAAACATATTCTATCATCTACATCCAAAATAAAAATGGCACCGCCAGATAGCATGATAAGGAAATATCATTATTATTAGCACCACGTCTTACTACCCGTTTGGGTTATGAGCACTTACGCTAATGTGTAAAGGTATGGTGATTGTGAGATGAAATGAAGGACCTACAGTTTAACGTGAGATCCGAACCACGGTGGAGGCTTTGCATTCCACACATTCACAAATTATGATTAATACACGTCTGGTCAGAGGTGAAGGAAGGGTTTGGCAATCAGATAAATCTGTGCCGGGACCGAGGATTGAACCCCGCACGGCCAGCAAAGAAGTACAACTTACCTCTAGACCGCCAGGTCACCGAAGGGAATATCACCACAATGGAAATACAATATCCACAAAGAACTCACACTGACCATTCAATGAAAATATTGTGATGTTTTCACAAACTCTACCTACAACTCCTCATCGATCGAACTGGTCTACGCATTTATTTATTCAATAAAGTAGTCAATACTCCTAACAGAGTGTGACCTGGCGGTCTAGGGGTAAGGTGTCAGACTTCTATGCTGGCGGCCGGGGTTCAATCCTCGGTCCCAGCAAAGCTTTATCTGATTACCAAACCCTTCCTTCACCTCTGACAAGACATCTTGTGAATGTGAGGAATGCCAGGCCTCCACCGTGGTTCGGATTCCACGTTAAACTCTAGGTCCTCCATTTCATCTCGCAATCACCCTACCATTACACATTAGCGTAAGTGCGTATAGCCCGAACGGGTAGTAAGACGCGGTGCTAATAATAATAATAATAATAATAAATCCTAACAGAGTTAAAGTAGAATTATTGTAGGGAGAACCTTATCTGACGGTTACTAAAACTACTTTCATATATTTATAAGTCAAGTAACGTGATATACAGCTATTACGTTTGATATCCAGGTCTCTTGTGTTTAACTCTAAATATGGCCTTGGTTATTCGGAGTTTATCATGAAATAATAAATGTATTTTAAATATAACGTACTCCATGAAATGTATTCGCGTACCTTCGGTGGTACGTGTACTCCAAGTTTAACACCACTGGAGGTGACCTGGCTGTCTAGGGGTAAGGTGTCAGACTTCTATGCTGGCGGCCGGGGTTCAATCCCCGGTCCCGGCACAGATTTATCTGATTTCCAAACCCTTCCTTCACCTCTGACAAGACATCTTGTGAATGTGAGGAATACCAGGCCTCCACCGTGGTTCGGATTCCACGTTAAGCTGTAGGTCCTCCATTTCATCACACAATCACCCTACCATTACACATTAGCGTAAAGTGCGTATAACCCGAACGGGTAGTAAGACGCGGTGCTAATAATAATAATAACACCACTGGATTAGTGGATTAAAATAAGTTCTGATCCCATTGAGCTGCGGTGGAATGGAACGTAAGTTTATATTGTTTGCAGTTTTTATTATAATCATTATCTTACATTTCAAATAAATAAAACATTTGTCAAGTAGATACGTTTAATTTATCTTGTCAGTTATTGAATACATGTAATGAATATAGTTGAATTTAGGTAGATGCCTTTTAACTAAAGATAAAAAGTACTGTTCAAATTTTGTGATGCTCATGACATATATACAAAAACTATCGAGATTATTATGACTAAGAAATTAAACTTAACTTATCTTCTGGATAAATTTGTTTTGTTAGAATAAGAATAATAATAATACATAGCACTGTGTCTTACTACCCGTTGGGTCTATACGCTTAAGTACTATTTACGCCAATGGCTTAGGAATTGGAAGGTTGAATATAGAGGAAGGGAACCCACATTTGCGTAGAGGTAGAGTGGAAAAGCATTTAGGAAAAACCACCCCTAGTTCACCCGAGCGAGATTCGAACCTCAATCTCCCCGTTCTCGGCAATCTAGCCCAACACGAAACAAATGCGTTGGATAACTTCGCCACCGAGGCGGGTTATTTTGTCATAAAACCTGAATATAATACGGATTTAAAACCGCGTCTTACTACCTGTTCAGGTTGTACGCATGTACTCTAATGTGGTCTGGTGTAGTGGTCAGTGTACCTGGCTACAAGTCTAGCTATCCCGAGTTCGATTACCGGATGGTACCTAATGTGTGTTTTTTTTTCTCCTATGGGGAATTATTCCAACGGTCGCCCAGGTTTGGTAAATTAGGCTTAAGTTAGGTTTAAACCTTCCACATCTTCATTTTCAATAGCATCACACCGCCTCATTTCTGGTACAGTTGCCCCATGGCTTCTTTGGTGCTGACTGACAGCTCACAGCTGACAGTTGACAGCTTTAAAAAGTTACCAGACCAAATTACGTATCCCTACGCCGAACCAGAGGAACTGCAAAAAGCATGTGTTTAGCAGCTGTCACCTCTGACAGTCAAAATTTAGGTATATACCCAAATGTTGACTGTCAGAAGTCAGCTGTGAGCTGTCAGTTAGCACCAAAGAAGCCATGGGACTACTTCTACGTGTGTAGACAACCTCCATGGGTGTACCCTGGGCAACGTTCTGTGTCACCAGTGTGGCGAATAGTCTACATACAGGCGAACGTAACGAATACCATGTCCCTCCCGATTAATAATTCCATACGATAAAAAAAAAACATTTTAAAGGTAATCCACCCACATTTGAGTGGCGAGAGAGTGGTAAACCATTTGATAAAAAAAAAAACATTTAAGAGAAACTACCTTCAGTAGACCCCACCGAAATTCGAAACCCCGATCTCCCCGTCATCAGCAAGCCAGTCTAACACGAGAGCGACGCCTCTGAAGCGGGCTACCAACAACTTAACCTAAGGACCCACCTCGGTGGCGTAGTTGGCTAAAGCGCTAGTAGTCATGAGCTCGACTGCTGAGGACGGGGAGATCGCGGTTCAAATATCGGTAGGGTGAATCGGGGGGCGGTTTTTCCTAAATGGGTTTCCACTCTCCCTCCACGCAAATTCGGGTTCACTTCCTCTAATTCAACCTTTCCAATTCCTAATCCATTAACGTAATTAGTACTTAAAGCGTATAGCCCGAACGAGTAGTAAGGCGCGGTGCTAAATAATAATAATAATAATAATAATAATAATAACTTAACCTAAGGGTAGGGATGAGTAGTGTAGCCAAGTAAAAAATAAAAATAGTAGAACAGACATGGGGAGAATCGGCCTTCTAGTTTCAACTGTCTGGGATACTAACCCCTGACCTTCCAGTCAACATTAACCAGGTGCAATGTGGGTCTAGCCCCTTAGACCACTCATCCATCCATCACTTTAGGTGGATATCTAATATTCTAAGGGCGCAGGCTTAGAAAGGTTAATTTTAAGAGGTGATAATACATATTAAATGGGGAGAAAGCACCCCAAGGATATCGGATAAGTAAGGGGGGGCACGTGGGGGGTCGAATCTCAACCTCAATCTATAGCACATTTTCTTAAAATTCACCTTACTTGTCACGTGTCCTTAGATGTGTTTTGATCGTAGGTAGTCCGAACGGGCAGTAAGAAGCGTAACATTAAACTTTTTTTTAAATTTATAAGTTTATTATTATTATTAGCACCGCGTCTTACTACCCGTTCGGGTTATACGCACTTACGCTAATGTGTAATGGTAGGGTGATTGTGAGATGAAACGGAGGACCTACAGTTTAACGTGGGATCCGAACCATGGTGGAGGCCTGACATTCCCCACATTCACAAGTTGTGGTTAATACACATATTGTCAGAGGTGAAGGAAGGGTTTGGCAATCAGATAAATCTGTGCCGGGACCAAGGATTGAACCCCGGACCCCAGCACAGAAGTCCGACACCTTACCCCTAGACCACCAGGTCACCCATAATTTATAAGTTCAACACAATAGATAGATTTATAACAAAGCAGGCTTATTTAAGAGGAAATTTAGCCACGTTACAGTGGAAAGAAAATGTGAAAAAAAAACTCGCATTTCCTCACTGTAATTGGGGGGAGGTAAGGGGGCCAATGGGTGGTGATCCAGGGTCCATCGCGAGCCTGGCGCCTTCAACAACAATATGCGGTCTATTGAAGGTATTCTCCCGGACCCTTAATGAGTCTCTGCTACTAATTATATAGGACTCGAGCTTACTCACCGGCCCTGTACCGCGCGTATAAAAACATAGCCTATTGGGCGTGTACGGATCCGAATCACACCCCTGTGACTAAACATGGGGACCTCTCCATAAAAAACGTGCAGTTTCTGACGAGAGCAATCATCAAGCCGACAACAATCCAGCATTACTGACGTAAAATATTACACTTAGTAGTGGAGGAGGGGGGAGGGATAAATCTGGCTCGTTCTAACTGAACGGGAATCTTTTTAAAGATGAGAATGTTTGTAAGTCAGTCAGTCCTTATACCAGGTCCCAACGGTTCGCGAGACTAGCAGGGTCGACTCCCCCTTGTGACGTCATGGTGTATTCTAGAGGGGGCTCTACTATTGGTTCGAGAAGGAAGGGGGGTCACGTGACGCGGCGAGACCATCTCTACATCCGTGGGACGAACGTTAGTTCTGTGAAGTCACATTTATAGAACGTCCAATTTTCGAAATGTCACTTTGCCAAGACTAGGTTAAAGGAGGGTTTGGAGGGCGGGGAGGGGAGGAAGAAAAAGAGGAGATTTCTGTTTCATCTTGTTAAAAAAAATTCTGACAGATTTTGGTATGAAACCTGTTTTTATTTATGAATTTTATTTGGTTTAATTTATTTATTCAAACAAAATACAAAATAGGAAGATTTTTTCTAAACTTATGGTATTATTGGAGCGGTTATTTAAAAAGAAGCAATTATATGTTCAAATAAAACGTTCTTAATTTTAAACCTTATACCACTGTGAATAAATTACAGAGAGTATATATACATATATAAATAAATTATATATTATATATATTTATTTTTTTCTAATAAAGACTACATAACATACATAAAATATTTAAAATATAAGTTAGAAGTGTTATTTTAATACTTGAAACATTATTTAATTTAAAAATCTAAGTTTCCTTTACAACTGCTTAAAAACCTTTGATCTTAAATATAATTGAATAGTAATTTGTTTACCTTAAGTAAGAATGAATTTAAATCGTTTTTACAAGACAACAGTGGAATAATGTGCAATGTCATGTTTTTTTTTTTTTTTTNNTTTTTTTTTTTTTTTGCAGGGTGAGCAAAGCTTGTTGAAACATCGCCTGTAATATATTCTCACACACACTTGGTACACATTTGTTTAAACATGTGGTCACATAGTCTCTGCTGTATGTACTTTACTTCAAAGTGGAAACGTATGTTCATCGACACCTGTCCAACGACTGATATAATGAGTGATGAGAACGATTCACAGGTTCAGTATAAGGTGGGCTTGAAAGGGGCACCTATTAAGGTCAATATTTTTGCAGTTTTTATAGGAAAATATAATATATAATTTTTGCACCAAAATAAAGGAACTATGGCTCTAGTAGAAACAAAGAATTTAATTTCCTACACGTGATGATATCAACAGTTGTTGAATATCTGTCATGAGCATAGCGTAATTAGATTAGAAGCCTTTTAAATTAAAAGAAAAAGTTGTCATGAAATTAATTTAACTAGGATGCCGTTGACAGATATTCAACAACTGTTGATATCATCACGCGAAGAAAAATAAATTAATATTTTATTTATTTTAACAAAAGAGGTGACCTGGTGGTCTAGGGGGGTAAGGTGTCGGACTTCTGTGCTGGGGGTCTGGGGTTCAATCCTCGGGTCCCGGCACAGATTTATCTGATTACCAAACCCTTCCTTCACCCCTGACAAGACATCTTGTGAATGTGGGGAATGACAGGCCTCCACCGTGGTTCGGGTTCCACGATAAACTGTAGGTCCTCCATTTCATCTCATCAATCACCCTACCATTACACATTAGCGTAAGTGCGTATAACCCGAACGGGTAGTAAGACGCGGTGCTAATAATAATAATATTATTAATAATATTGTAACAAAAAATTAGTTTTCCTATAAAAATTGCAAAATCACTATCTTTTTCTAGCGTAACCCTTTCCACACACAGATTTTTTTATTTTTAGAAAAGTAAACCTGAAAGACAATTTTTTTCCAACCCAAAAAATCTTACTATATACACTCTTCGTAATTTGTCATCCCACCAAAGATAGTTTGAAAGTAAAACTCACCCGAAAATATTCCACTGTATCACCAACAGAAGTAACCATATTAATCCACCTTCATGGATTAATATCACCATTATTATCTGATCACCTATTTTTGTGATCCGTTTTCATCTCACGTTACTTGGTAAGCGGACATCATTTCTTCCTTCGAGGACATAATTTGTAAGGACATCTGCGAGCTACGATGACTTTGTTATTTTACCCTCTTCTTATTCACGACACAAAATAAAATATTAACAATCCATTGATGTCACAAACACACTTTGATGAAATACACAACCTTATACGTAAAACAATAACCGGGATATGATTTAGAAATACGCGAGTAATCCACTTTAAAATAAATCCGCGTTTTTTGTTTTGTGTTTTTCAAGAGGGTAGAAGGAGGTTATTATTTTTTATCCTCACTTGCCCCCTCGTTTGTTGGCACACGAGAAAATAGAAAGCATCGCATCTCACGCTGACTGAATATCTTGGGCTGTTTCTGTTTTAGCAGCACAGATTTCTATTTCTCTCTCTCTCTCTCTCTTTTTATACTGTCAGTACGCAGGCGCGTAACATCGACGCACGAGCTTCACCTTTTCCGACGTCCGTGGCGCCACCATCCCCGACGACAAAAAAAACGAACATCGACGCGAGCACCTTCAAACCAAGAGATGGGCGGGGAACCGTTCATTGTTGGGAATAGTTCAAAGTGAATCAGTTCATTGAAATGAGCAGTTCAATTTGTCTAGTTCTTCTTCAAGTGTTGCATACCTTCTTGTCCAGCGTGTTATTATTATTATTAGCACCACGTCTTACTACCCGTTCGGGTTATACGCACTTACACTAATGTGTAATGTTAGGGTGATTGTGAGATGGAATGGAGGACCTACAGTTTAACGTGGAATCCGAACCACGGTGGAGGCCTGGCATTCCCCACTTTCACAAGATGTCTTGTCAAAGGTGAAGGAAGGGTTTGGTAATCAGATAAATCTGTGCCGGGACCGAGGATTGAACCCCCGGACCCCCAGCACAGAAGTCCGACACGTTACCCCTAGACCAGCAGGTAATCCTCCAGCGTGATAACTGACAGATAGCAAAACAGCTGCAACTCGAAAAAAATTGATGAAAGTCACTAATTTCAATCTATACGCAAATTATAATTATTGTATTATCAATGCAATATTATCAATCAAAAATGTTAATAAACACTTTTAATATTACTTCCCTTAGGATTGCTGTTTAATTGGCTTTTTCGCAATTCATCGAAAGAACAAAATATACCAATTAAATTATTATAGTTTTTGTTTCGTGGTTGTGACAACAAAATATATTAGAATACATGAACTAATATATTAAAATGATTATATTACACTTGTATCTTCATGTTACTGGTCACAATGTATTATAAGATATATATTATACATTAGAGAACGAACATTCAAAATGTTAATTAAAAATAAAAGTTTTTATTTTCTTAACACATGCGCACCAACAAAACCAAATACGGATTTTATTACGTCATCAACCGTGTTAATTCGGTCCGGTTCTCCATCTTTATGAAATAATATTAAGAGACGCTCTGGTTTGTAAATCAGTGAGCTGCGGACACCATTTACACACACACACACACACACAAAGAATAATCCAAATGGTTATTTTCATAAGTTTGTGTTTAAATAATGTAAAAAACTCTTAAAAGAAAAAGATAATTAAAAACAGATTGTTTGTGTGAATGTTCTGACTGCCAAAAGTAACAACAAATCATCATTAATTATTGTATTGTAATTTATTGTTGACAACTCAGCCGGTTTCAAGGAATGTCAAACTTAAGAAAATACTATACAATAATTCTACTGGCTGTTAGCAATGATTGTAAAACGTGGTCTCTTACCTTACATGACAAAAAAAAGTGTTCGAAAACAAGGTGTTTACGAATATTTTTGGTTCAAAAAGGGATTAGGGTACTGGAGATTGGAGGAGTTTACATAATTGGGTTACATACACTGTAGGCCTATTCATCACAAAACTTTGTTAGGGTAATCAAATCTTGCAGGTTATATCGGCAAGGACATGCAGTGCGAATTTAAGTATCTAGAACATTGTTCAATGTACTGACTGGTAAACCCAATGGGAAGAGACCATTGGGAAGACCTAGATGCGGAATGGAGGATAGCATTTGAATGGATGTGAAAGATATAGGTTGTAATGAGGTGGACTGGATAGAATTAGCTCAAGATAAGAATAGAGTATAATGAGGTAGGTTGGATGAAACTATCTCAAGATAAGGATAGAGTATAATGAGGTGGGTTGGATGGAACTAGCTCAAGATAAGGATAGAGTATAATGAGGTGGACTGGATAGAACTAGTTCAAGATAAGGATAGAATATAATGAGGTGGACTGGATAGAACTAGCTCAAGATAAGGATAGAGTATAATTAGGTGGACTGGATAGAACTAACTCAAGGTAATGGATAGGGTGTAATAAGGTGGACTGGATATAACTAACTCAAAATAGGGATAGGATGTAATGAGGTGGACTGGATAGAACCAGATCACGTTAGGGATAAGTGAAATATTTTTGCAAGTGCGGCAATGAGCTTTCGAGTGTATAGTGCCATAGACTAAGTAAGTCAAATATTTACATTCATAATTAGCGTATAACCCGAACGGGTAGTAAGACGCGGTGCTAAATATTAAATTACATTAATAATTAAACTGAAGTTTATGCTGTATACACTTTCTGTTAGATATGTTCGTCCTATTACAATTGGACTATAGCTTTCTTAAACAAGAGAAATGTCAAACAGAGTACTTAAGTTCAAACTAAGAATCTCGACCGTTTACTTTACTGTCATGACGTAGTTCATTTTGAACTAGTACATTTTCTAGAAGGTCAATTATTAGTTCGACTGGTTCAGTCTGTCAAATCGTTCAATAGGAACTACTCGTTAGTGAACTACACAACTATGCTTCGAACAAATTATACCTATGGTTCACGCGCATGCGCGGGTAGTTTTATATGAAGGGAACATCGAGGACGTGCGTGCTCGGATATATTGGGAAGGAACAAGAAACGAAAAAAAAACTTAATTTACCTAATTTTAAATGTAAAATGTTCGAAAAAAAAAAATCCTTTTCTCTCAACACGACTGGCTTAGCTAGTAACAATATGACTATACGTGTCCATAAAATGCTCGCCTTCTTAGAATATTTATATAATAACGCGTTTGGGACGGATTATTTACCCGGTTCAAAGGTTGGCCATGTCCTGTTTCCTTTGACAGATAAGCTTTGGTAGTGTACTGCTGAAAATTTAAATACATTAACCGAGGCCGTAGCCAGCCAATAATTTCAGGGGGGGGGGGTTTGTGGGCACATCCCCCAATTGCCAGAAGCTATAAAAAAAATTCCAAATTATAAACAGTTCTAGAAGCAATCTGATGTGTTTTTATGGCAACATAGCCCCCTAACTGCCAGAGGCTAGGACAAATTTTGATTATTAAACACCTCTATAAACTCTCTGAAGTGTGTTTTTTAATAGTAAAATAAGCCACTAACTGCCGAAGGCTAGGAAAAATTCTAAATATTAAACATCTCTAGAAGTTATCTGAAGTGTTTTTTTTATGGTAATATAACACCATAACTGCTGGAGGCTGGAAAAAAATTCTAAATATTAAACACCTCTAGAAGTTATCTGAAGTATTTTACTTGGCAACATAACACCATAACGGCCGAAGGCTAGACAAAATTCTAAATATTAAACACCTCTAGAAGTTATCTGAAGTGTTTTTTATGGTAATATAACACCATAACGGCCGAAGGCTAGAAAAAAATTCTAAATATTAAACACCTCTAGAAGTTATCTGAAGTGTTTTTTTTATGGTAATATAACACCATAACGGCCGAAGGCTAGAAAAAAAATCTAAATATTAAACACCTCTAGAAGCTCTCTGAAGTAATTTTTCATGGTAAACCAGCCCCCTAATTTGTACTTGTATCTTAATTTTTAAATGGTTTGAACCATAAATAAAGCCGTATATATATTTTGTTCATAAATTTCGGGTGGGTTTAAACCCCCGAATACCCACCCTGGCTAAGGCCTTGGTTTTAATAACTAAACTTATATGTACTAATTTACAATTATTATTATTATTATTATTATTATTGTGTAATGTAAATCAATTCAGCCGAGCTGTGCATCTTTTAACTTAAACATAAGCTAAATGAAAAGTGTACGTTTTAAATTAAGAATTACCCGCTTCAGAGACCAAATGGCCTAAGGACTCACTCTCATGTTGCACTGGCCTACTGATCACGGAGAGATTGGGGTTTGAATCCCAGTCAGGTCTACTTAATGTGTTTTTTTTTTCATTTAAGGGACTTCCCACTTTACTTCCATGCAAATGCGAGGTAGATTAACACTAAAATGCTTACTTTATCAACCCTAACTCATTAGAGAATATTTATAATATATACGTATAACCTGAACAGGTAGTAAGTCACGGTGATAAAAAAATATTTTTATTTTTGCCCTTTACTATAGATATAAAATACTAGCTGAGATACTGATAGCATTTAGAAAAGTTAATAATTAGTTTAAAGTGGAAATTAAATTCCACTTGTCGGTGACCTGGCGGTCTAGGGGTAAGGTGTCAGACTTCTATGCTGGCGGCCGGGGTTCAATCCTCGGTCCCGGCAAAGATTTATCTGATTACCAAACCCTTCCTTCATCTTTGACAAGACATCTTGTTAATGTGAGGAATGCCAGGCCTCCACCGTAGTTCGGATTCCACGTTAAACTGTAGGTCCTTCATTTCATCTCACAATCACCCTACCATTACACATTAGCGTAAGTGCGTATAACCTGAACGGGTAGTAAGACGTGGTGCTAATAATAATAAATAATAAATTCCACTTATTCTAAAATATAAATTTTTGCTGTACGTTGCTTTAGATATATTCAGGACTGGCGCAAGGGTTTCGTACGAGACTTAAAATTTAGACTCGTTTAAAAAAAATTCTTATTAATAATATAGTATTACTAAGCAAAGAATAATTAATTTAGAATAGGTTGATATTAGTGACTTTCAGCCATTTTTTGCAATAAAGAACCTAATGATAGTCATCAAATACGACCGTAAATGCTCTATACATTATTCATCACTCTCTCCGTTTACCATAAAAGTAGAAGTCTTACCTTGATTGATTACAATATGGCCCTATCTTATAAGCTACGCCATAGTAGAACGATGCACGGTAAGCATGCTACAGTAGCCCCATGGCTTCTTTGGTGCTGAATGACAGCTCACAGCTGACTTCTGACAGTCAACATTTAGGTAAATACATACATTTTGACCGTCAGAAGTGACAGCTGCTAAACACATGTTTTTTGCAGTTCATATGGTTCGGCGTAGGGATACATAATCTGGTCTGGTACCTTTTCAAAGCTTTCAGCTGTCAGTCGGCACCAAAGAAGCCATGGGGTTACTGTACTTAAACGAACTAGAAACTAAAGGTACATTCCTTCTAAATTCTACCCTCCTCATCCTTGTCCTATTAGTGTGATGACGTGGATAACCAGTTCGGGGTAGTAAGTCACGGATCACGAGAATTTTAAAA
>CABFVX010004579.1:0-36593 GCA_902151425.1 Timema shepardi | reverse complement strand
GGCTCCTTTTTTTTTTACGGAAATTGTATTGTACTTCATACATACCTGGTCAGGACGTCCTGTTCGTGGTTCTACACGGAACTGGGATGTAAGCTGAACATTTACTAACCCGAGGACAATGCTGACGACTATCGAAACTACAGTAGTCCCGTGGCTTCTTTGGTGCTGACTGACAGCTCACAGCTGACTTCTGACAGTCAACATTTAGGTATATACCTACATTTTGACCGTCAGAAGTGACATCTGCTAAACACATGTTTTTTTACAGATCATACGGTTCGGCGTAGGGATACAAAATTTGGTCTGGTAACTTTTCAAAGCCGTCAGCTGTCGGGCAGCACCAAAGAAGCCATGGGGCTACTGTAGTTGACATTATGGCGCAAAATAAGCTGTCAAATACAAGGAATAAGTGATCTTAACGCATATATGGAATATAATTCTTGTTAATTTTTCATATACTTGTATCACCACTCTCTTTAACGTTATAATCTTTCCATCGTCATCCAATTTTTTCACTTACATGTAATTCTATATATTGTGACCCGCCTCGGTGGCGTAGTTGGCTATCGCGCTCTACTGCTGAGGACGGGGAGATCTAGGTTCGAATCTCGGTCGGGTGAACTAGGGTGGTTTCTCCTAAATGGTTTTCCACTCTCCCTCCACGCAAATGCGTATTCACTTCCTCTAATTTAACCTTCCCAATTCCTAATCAATTAGAGTAATTATTACTTAAAGCGTATAACCTGAACGGGTAGTAAGACATGGTGCTAAATATTATATTATATTATTATATATATATTGTGTACATCGTTCCACCCTAAGGGGAGAAGGATTAGAAAGTACAGGATGGAATGAGGAAATGAAAGAGTTTGGAATGAAAGTTAGCACTGTTAAGTGTGAAAGAACGTTAATGATAAGGATTAGGATAGGACCTAGTAAGGATATAAGTTTCAATGGAGTAGAACTATGAAAAGTACAAAGCGCAAAATATGTTAGAAGTAGGATTGAGGCTAAAGGTGGAAGTAGAGAGGATCTAATGAGAAGAGGGAAGCAGGGGGAGTTGCTCTATAGGTTTTTAAAATACCTGCTATGGAGAATAGAAGTGCCCTTGGAGTGTAAAGAAGGGGTGTACCCATCGTCACATATGCAGTAGAAACACGGAAATACAATGAAAGAGAGACTAGGGTATGAGGACCATGTTATCTGTCACAAGGAGAAACAAGATTAGGAATGAAGTTATCCGGGAAAGAGTGGGGGTACAGGGAGAGCATGAGATAGTAGAGGAAGCAAGACTGAGACGGTATGGGCATGTAATGAGGATGTTGGAGTACATGAGATAGTAGAGGAAGCAAGACTGAGATGGTATGGTCATGTAATGAGGATGTTGGAGTACATGAGATAGTAGAGGAAGCAAGACTGAGATGGTATGGACATGTAATGAGGATGTTGGAGTACATGAGATAGTAGAGGAAGCAAGGCTGAGACGGTATGGACATGTAATGAGGATATTGGAGTACATGAGATAGTAGAGGAAGCAAGGGTGAGACGGTATGGACATGTAATGAGGATATTGGAGTACATGATATAGTAGAGGAAGCAAGACTGAGATGGTATGGGCATGTAATGAGGATGAAGAAGGAGAGAATACCAAAGAGAATGGTGGAGATGAAGTATGTAGGAAGAAGCTTCCAAAAGGAGGCAAAAAAATAGATGGGAGGAGCAGATAACAGAAAGTGTGCAAGTGTTAGGAGTAGAATGGAAGTAAGTAAAGAAGGAAGAATGGTGGAAATATGGAGGAAGAGGGAGGCATTTTACTAAACTGACCCGGCCAAAGGCTGGAAACAGTTGATGATGATGATGCAATTAAAACTTACTAACTAGATGCTATTCATCAGAGCTACACGCTGGACGTCTACTTCAGACAGACCTGGACAGATCGTCGCCTGAGCTTCTCCATCCCTGGTCAGGACGTCCTGACTTTGTCGTGGCTCTCCCTCGATCTGGTGTGGAAACCGGACACCTTCTTCACCAACGGGAAGAAGTCTCATCTGCACCGCATCACGGTCCCGAACAAGTTCCTCCGGGTACGCTACGACGGATTCATCACCTACTCCATGAGGTGAGACGGAAGTAGTCCCGTAAGGAGGAGAGACCATGTTCCAGAGCCATAAAGAGTAGCCACTGGAACTATTGGTTTGATATACATGTATAGTTGAGTTTATATACATTCTTGTTAAGAGGGCTGCCTAGGTAGTTGGGATATTGCCAATCAGATGTTGGGGAAAACCTTAAACTGTACACGAGATTGGTGTTTACTGGGATGAATACAAAAACTATTTTCTATGGCCCATTATATAGACTTTTAAACATCGTTTAATACAGTAGCCCCATGGCTTCTTTGGTGCTGACTGACAGCTCACAGCTGACTTCTGACAGTCAACATTTGGGTATATTCTTAAAGTTAGACTGTCAGAAGTGACAGCTACTAAACACATGTTTTTGCAGATTATATGATTTGGCTTAGGAATACATAATTTGGTTCGGTAACTTTTCAAAGCCGTCAGCTCTCAGCTGTGAGCTGTCAGTCAGCACCAAATAAGTCATGGGGCTACTGTAGTTTAAATCCTCCACTATGAAAAGTTCAAAAATCCACATTTTCGGTTGATCATTAAGATATAAGTGCCCGGGAAACGAAAGGTAACTGGTATAGGAGCATATAATGTGGACCTTTGTGAATAATCATCATAATCATCATCAACTGTTTCCAGCCTGTGGCTAGGTAAGTTAAGTAAAATTCCTCCATCTTTTCCTACCCTTCTCACCCTTATTCCTCCTTTAATATCTTCCATTCTTCTCCTCTCACTTGCACACTTTCTGCCATCTGTTTTTCCGTTTATTTATTGATCTTCCTTGCTGTCTTTTTTCCCCCCACATAATTTCCATTATTTTCTTTGCCATGCTCTCTTTTTTACATCCTCATTTGATGTCCTTACCATCTAAGTTTTGCTTCCTCTACTATTTCAGATAGTCCCTGTGAGTCGAATAATATAATTTAGTAGAGGGGGTCACAACACAAAATATATTGTAATTTGTCTTTTCCTCCTGTCCGGTTTTTTCTTCTTCTCCTATTGCTGGTAATTTCCACCCACTAACGTTATTATAAACCCATTTCATTTCTTATGTTTATAAATTTTCGCTCAACTATTCTAGCACCTTAAAACCTTCTCTTTTAAGGTTGACGCTCAAGGCCAGCTGCCCGATGCATCTGCGAAGATTCCCATTGGATTCCCAGAAGTGCCCTCTCCACATATCAAGCTGTAAGTTGATATGTCTTTAGATGTGTGTGTTTACAATATACAATATCTTTTTAGCCACCACGTCTTACTAACCAGTTTTGGTTGTACGCTTATGTACTAATTAAGATAATTTGTTAAGAGATGAAAAGGTTAAATTTAGAGGAAATGTGTCCACATTTGAGTGATGGGAGAGTGTAAAGTAGTATTCAGATTATCCGAATGAATATAAAGCCCTAAACCCACGTCATGAGAGTGAACATGGCTTAAAGAGATTCCAAAAAAATGTTCAACCGAAACCCATTACGTGTTCGGTAGAATGTTCTCCATTGAATTTTGGTATTTCGACGAAACTTCAAAGTATGTTTCAAGATTCAGCTCGAGATTAATTGGATGACTGTGTGAGCCGAAATTTCAACCATGTGCATGCAACTTTACACATTTTTGATTATTTCTTATTTAAACACGGTTGAAATGTGAACTATTTTTTTTCGCACTTCAAGTAGGGCCCAATCAAATTAATTAGATGCTCAAAAATCAATTAGTGACATTAGAGTAAAGTTTTTTTTATTGGCCACTAATTTCTTGAACTATAAAGTCGTGAAGCGAACTATTTCTGCCGGGTTCTGTTCTTGTGTTTACGATTGAGTTTTATACCATCGTCTGTCCTATTTCCCCCAGCCTCCCTCCCTGCTTTGTTGCAAAGTGTAAATAAATACATGCCACAGTGGCCCATTTTAATTTTTCACTGTCCAATGCTTGTGTCGTACACCGAAGACAAAATATGGCTTGCAGGAATGTTCGAAGTTCAGCTCCCTGGAAAAAATTGTCTACGCGTAGACACAAAGCTCAGCTCATTTCAAAGTTTGGTTCATTGGTCTCGACACAGCTTTAAGCCATTTAGGAAACACCACCCTCAATACACCTTACTGGGATTTGAACCCCTATTTTAGATTAATGAATATGTCAGCGCACTTAATGACTTAAATACCAGGATCAAGGTTTTAACTCTAAGTGATATTTGGGGATGCTTTGAGGCTTTCCTTGATGAATCCTCCCCGTGGTACCAGACGGTTACCAGAAGCATTAATCTTCCCCGTGTTACCAGATGGTTACCAAAAGCATCAATCTTCCCCGTGTTACCAGATGGTTACAAGAAGCATTATATTCCCCATGCTACCAGATGGTTACAAAAGCATGATTTTTCCCATGTTGTAAAATGATTACCATAAGCATGCTTCTCTTCGTGCTACCAGATGGTTACAGAAGGCATGATCTTCCCCATGTTCCCAGATGGTTACCGAAGGCATGACGTCATGTACGCCTGGTGCTGCTCGGAGCACGAGAAGAACGTGGAAGTTGAGCCCAAAGTGGAGATCGCTCAGTACGACCTGATCAACATCACCACGTGGGGTCACAAGGTCGCGCTCAGGGGCAACTCGGGCAAAGGTAAAACACACCGAAAGATAGCAAACAGTCTTACCTTGACCGACTACACTTCCACCCTATATTATGAGGTATATCGGCGTGGGGGGACAATACGAGGTAAGATTGCTTCTTTGTTGGGCAAACGAGGGGTACATATTCTAAATCAACAAACAGTTTCATGTCTTATTTAAAGTCCGACGCCTTAGTTCATATGGTAGTGTGTCCGATTACTGAGGTAAGGGTCCCGGATTCGATTCCTAACATGGCTGAAAAATGTATCATTGGTGAAATATGGGTTTGCCCCACCCCAGTAGTGAATTAAAGCGCGGGGGCTGGGTGTTGTGTTTGTTCTAGATTTAAATCACTATCTGGTCTGGTATGGCTGACTCACTCACTGATATTAATGTTTACCCACTTACAGGTAAGCTAGAAACTTGAAATTTGGCAAACTTATAGCTTCTAGTCTGTAACCGGCGGGAAAATTCCAAAAAGTTAATAAATTATAATTTTTAACCCCCGAAAAAAAAATTCAAACGGGTGGAGCAACTTTAAAGTCGGTGCGGACCTTTCTTTGGAAATCTCTTGTGGCTAAAAGGTAAGACTTATCAAAAAACGTATTGAACCAGAGATAGATTTATTGATTTTAGGTAAATTTTACAAATTTTACACAATTTTTTTAAAATTTTCCGACACACTTATGGGACAGCTAGAGTCATACATTTGTAAAAATAAATCAATGTTCAAAACAACGCTGGAATTTCATTAATTTACACTCCCTGAGGGTTTGGGGGGCGGAACCAACAACGAGCAAAGCGAGTTAGTTTATAAAGTCATGTGCTGATATAATCATTCGGTTCAGAAAGTGCACGTTAAATAACTCAAATAATAGTATATCATATACTTTGGTTCGTCGGCCGTGACCAAGGGCTTTGCTAATAGGGGGAGGGGGGTGCAGGCAGGACCCCTCCACCTCCCCAATAATATGCCTCAAAAGTGGAACACCTATTACCGTAAAATAAACTGTTAATTGATTTATCTGGAAAGTTGCGAATCCGTGATTGAAATCATGCATAAACGATTAAGGTAACTTTTTTTGTATGTGACTTAAAGAATTAATTCAGCACAGATCCATTTCTTGTCAGACATGGTGTTTCCAACGCTCTTTATCTTCTGGTATGGACTAGAGCAAGTTGTTACTTTCATTGATCTGTCTCAGTCTCACTTATGGCTCTGACAAATATGAAAGTGACGGAGGTACGAACGATACTAGTAATAATATTCAATATACAGACAGTCCCTGTGATGAATGGATTGAAGGGTCAGTTGGTGGGCTTGGCAGACTGATGTGCAATACGTAGTAGCCTCTGGATTAGTGAGGAAAGCAACGGGAAACTACCTCACTCCTCATTTCCGTGGTATCTTCTTGAGCGCTGCCTCGGCTTCACAACTGAGTGTGAAACTGTTGAGGATCCAACAAACCTTCGGGTTGAGTAGGCTACTATATATATACATACATACATACATAGTCTGTGTGCGTGTATGTACTGTGACATGTGATTTATCTCATGCATGTAAATGAGTGTGTCTTTTGACGCAGATCAATACTCGATGCTGAAAGCCCAGTTCCATCTTCAGCGACACACCGGGTTCTTCATGCTTCAGATGTACGTCCCCTGTGGTCTCATCGTGTGCTGCTCTTGGGTCAGCTTCTGGATAGACCCTGACGACGTCCCTGGTAGGGTGGCTTTAGGTGGGTGATACTAGTAGAACTACCGTCCTGTTGTCATTGGAAACACGTCGTACTATCCGTTTTGCCTTTACGCATATGGATAAAAAAAAATTGCGTATGCGAACCGGATTTGTCGACTAGACATTCCAGGTCTTCTACTGGCAGTGCCAAATATGTATTCGTCCTCTGAGGTTGGGACCTAGCCCTTTGGAAAAAAAATATATATGATACCACCGGGAGTCAGAACCGGGTGCTCTAGATTAGTAGACATGCATGCTGCCAACCAAATCAAGAAGTCTGTTTGCATATGTTCTAATTACACTAATATGCTAGGGATGAGGAAAGGTTTAATTTATAGGAAGTGAACCCGCATTTAGGTGAAGGGAAAGAGTAAAGCCGATTAGGGAAAAACCACCTTCAATACACTCGACCGTGATTCGAACCCCGATCTCGCCGTCATCGGCGGTACCAGTCTTTTGGAAGAGTGATGGCTTAGACCAATCGACCAACGAAGTGGGAAATTGATTGAATTGATTTAAATGATTTTTTTATATGTGGCGTATCTCTCGGTCAAGCTGTCATCATTCCTGGCTTACTGATCTGGAAGTCCCGGGTTCGACTCCCAGTGGTACAATAATTATCTATCCAGGAGGGAAATTGTTCCTACGGTCACCAAGGTTTGGTTAACTAGGCCTAAGTTCGGTTTAAGAATTCTATTGACACCACATCATCATCATCATCATCATCATCATCATCATCATCACATCGGGACGAAATAATCTCACTTACAGAGTATCCCAGCCTCAGGCGATGGTTACGCATCCACCAATGGGAGTAGAAGACCAGGAATGTCTAGTCGATAAACCCTGGTGGAATACGCTAAAAGAAATATCTGTATGTATTTTTTTATTTATTTTACTTGTCTATTTATTCAGGGGTGATGACGGCCTTGTCGCTAACCACCCTGGGTTTCGGCGGGAAAGCTCAGATGCCGAAAGTCTCTTACCCGACGGCCCTCGACTGGTTCGTCATCCTGTGCTTCTCCTTCGTGTTCGCCACGATGGTAGAATACGCGGCCATCAACTTCACCGATAAACTCGCAAAGGATCTGAAGAAAGTCAAGGAGAAACTACTGAAGAAAAACAATCCTCCGCCCAAGGTATCGCAAGTGGGGTAGTACTGGAGATATCCAGGTGAACCGGTTTGAAATTTTAAAAAAAAACTCTTATGTGACCGCATGGTTTAAGGCTCGTACACCAACAGTAGGTTGGACTGCAGGTATAGGGAGATCAAGGTTCAAATCTCGATCGGGTGTACTGAGGGTAATTTTTTCGAAATTTCTATCAACTTTCCTTCCACTCAAACGCAGGTAAAGTTCCTATAAATATAGCCTTCCTAATCTATAAAATCGTTAGTGTAATTAGTACATAAGCGTATAACCCAAACGGGTAGTAAGACGCTGTACTACAAAAAAAAACTAACTAAAATAAACCTATACATTCAATTTAGATAGATTTTAGTCAAAAATTCCAGTGAGTACTTCTGAGGGTGCCCAGAATACCTCGTTTGTCGATATATAAGATTGCAACCAAAGCAAAACTCTCCCGTTTGTGGTTTCTTGGCGTTTTATATGATTTGATAGAATTTAATGACCACGTGAAGAAAATTAAACTCTATGTTTCTATTGAAACAGTAATTTATTTATTTTGTCCAAAACAAGTTTTTGGTAACAATCAGTATAAAAATACGGCTATTAGCTGACATTCTCTTCCATCCCGCCTTGAAATATAACTCTCTAACCTTAATTAAGATCTTCTAACATTATCATTCCAGCAAATTCCTGAAGATGAAACAAGCCCAGGACCCGTAGTAGAAACTTTGGGTGTCCCCAAGGAAATAACAAGATCTTTATCCACCGGGAACTTACCCTCATCGGGGATCACCCCCGACGTGCCTCATCCATCCACATCTCGCCAACCTCAAGACGTCCCTCGCGAAGAGGTCGTAGAGGAACCATTCACGAAGAAGGAGGTCACTAAGAAACTAAATAGAGGTTATTACTTCGGGAGGATCAAGAAGCTGGAAGATAAGGAGATCCCTATGTCCCCGCCGTTGACGAGGAGGATCAGGAGGATCACCGACGCGTCGGAAGGAAAATATGACCCGTCAGATTCCCCCCAGCTCGGCGGCCCTCGTGGTATACCTGTCATCACCGTCACCAGAAGGCATTCTGATGGGAACGTCGGCGGTCTAAGCTTCGACAGCACGGAGTACGTCCCGGCGTCCGCCTACGAAGAGATGGAGTTTGACAACGTCCTGGACCGAGGTCCCGAGGACGACTTCACCGTCGACTACGAGAGGTCTAACATCGACAGGTTCGCCTCCTCTACGAGGCGCTCTTTCAGGAAGTTCGTGATGAAGCCGGTGAGGATGTGGCAGGACGTGCACTTCCTGCCTGACCCCGAGGACACCTCCAGACAGATGATGTCCGGGGAACCGCGCGCCAAGTTCACTGTCCTCGACATCACTTCCAGGAGGTGGTTCCCCCTCTCTTTCATCTTCTTACAGGCCATCTATTGGGTGGCTTACATGTTCTATATCACCGACGATTTCCCTGAGAAACAGTACAAAATATTGAGAAGGGTTCGGACGTAGCGGATTATAAATCTGATGATTTTATTTTTTGAAAGGGGTTGGGCGACACTTTATTTTTCCTGGAATTTTTATCGCCAATTTTAGTGGTAATCTACTCGAATTGATATGAGAGGAGAGTGGAAAATCATGTAGGAAAAAAACAACCTTAGTAACCCATCCGGGATTCGAGCCCCAATCTTCCCCTCATCAGTAGGTCACTTTCTAGAATTATCTTAAATACGCAACAACTTGGAAATGGTTTTGAAAATCTTGAAGATTCAAACAAATTTAAGAGGGCACATTAAACAAAAAGTAAAAAAAAAGTTTATTTTAAATAAAATGTTTTAGTATCAGATTCTTGATGATTTAAGAATTTTAATTTTACTTTCTCAAATAAATTGATGTCATTCTTAAAATTTTGAACTTTGACATTTTATCAAGGGCTTAGAAATAATTTTTTTAGTGTAGTCCGTTATAAAATTGTACTATACTTTTAGTCAGTGGAAGTTTTTACACTTTTATATTACCCCCTCTGACCCTTGGAGGTCCATTAAATTAGAGGGGTCCCAACCCCCTTTTCTACACCTCTGCCTTTCATGTGATGCCGAACTCAAATAATGAGCTATAAAATTCTTTCCTTCCCCATAAATATTTTAGAAACAGCAAACCCTCTGCTTAAGTAAAAATAAATGTTCCGCCACAACCGTATATATATTTCATATATTATCTTACAGTTTTACCATAAGATTTTATCAGCACACACAATATATTATATTTAAGCAGTACGATGGTTTATTTGCTCTTATCTTAGTTAAATAATTTATCAGTAAGTAATTCAAAAATACATAAATTCTAAATGTTTACATAACCATCCATGAATATGAATAAAGGATTATTTTCAAATTTTTATTTTTTTATTTTTAAACCTTTGTAAAACCTTATTTACTTTATAATTTAAATTGGATTTGATCTCGTATTTAGCTATTAATACATTTGTAATCATTAATACAATAGAAAACAAGAGTCTCTCAGATAGGAATATCTATGTCTTCAACTCTAATATTTTACAATAAAAATGGCCGATATAGGATATGTTTTATATCCTACTAGGCATATTATTGCATAAATTGAGTTGTGAAAAGAAAATCTTGTACAATATTGGGTGTTCACAAGGCAAAATATTGTGATCACATCTTCTATCATCCATCTTTGGTGTTCATAAGGCAAAATATTGTGATCACATCTTTTATAATCCATCTTTGGTGTTCACAAGGCAAAATATTGTGATCACATCTTCTATCATCCATCTTTGGTGTTCATAAGGCAAAATATTGTGATCACATCTTTTATAATCCATCTTTGGTGTTCACAAGGCAAAATATTGTGATCACATCTTCTATCATCCATCTTTGGTGTTCATAAGGCAAAATATTGTGATCACATCTTTTATCATCCATCTTTGGTGTTCACAAGGCAAAATATTGTGATCACATCTTCTATCATCCATCTTTGGTGTTCATAAGGCAAAATATTGTGATCACATCTTTTATAATCCATCTTTGGTGTTCATAAGGCAAAATATTGTGATCACATCTTTTATCATCCATCTTTGGTGTTCATAAGGCAAAATATTGTGATCACATCTTTTATAATCCATCTTTGGTGTTCACAAGGCACAATATTGTGATCACATATTCTTGTATCATCTTTGGTGTTCATAAGGCACAATATTGTGATCACATCTTTTATAATCCATCTTTGGTGTTCATAAGGCACAATATTGTGATCACATATTCTTGTATCATCTTTGGTGTCCACAAGGCACAATATTGTGATCACATCTTCTATCATCCATCTTTGGTGTTCATAAGGCACACTCTTGTAGCCTCAACATGTTTATTTTAGTATTCAGAAATCTTGAATGGGTTAAAACCGAATGTTTCAGTAACAAACTGAGAATAACCCTCTTTAGTCGCTGCATAGTCTAAGGCGATATTCTCACAGTAGACTAAATCACTGATGACGAGGATATCGTGGTTTAAATCTCGGTCAGGTGTACTTCCTATAAATATAACCTTCCTCACCCCTAAAATCATTAGATTAATTATTATATAAGTGTATAGCCCAAATGGGTATTAATACGCGGTGTTTAAAAAAACAACTGAAAATAGCATGACTGCATCATTCGCGTTAGCAGGGTTAGGCCAAACAGTGCACGTGTCACACGTGGAAAATGACTAACACGTGTCACACGTGAAAATGGCTAGCACGTGTCACACGTGAAAATGGCTAGCACGTGTCACACGTGGAAGGTGACTAGCGCGTGTCACACGTGTGAAATGACTAGTACGTATCACACGTGGGAAATGACTAGCACGTGTCACACGTGTGAAATGACTAGAGTCTAATGTTCATAAGGTACTTGGATCAATAAGTATATAATATCAATAGTAATATAGTAAATACTATCAATTTAGACAAAAAAAATGTATTTTCTAAAGGTTTCTTCCTACGAAAATTGGATTGTAGGAATTACATGTTTGTGAAGTATAAGAATTAATGTGATGTACATTACATATGCTTTTTTTTTCATGAACCTTCGGAAAAAGGAGTTATTGTGGTCGTCAACAAATCAAGCTCAAGTTTTTTTTTTAGCCTTTCGTCTTACTAACCGTTCGGGTTAAACGCTTCCATACTAAAGTAGCCTCATGGCTTCTTTGGTGCTGGCTGACAGCTGACGGCTTAGGAAAAGGGACCAGACAAAATTATGTATCCCTACGCCAAACCATATCATTTGCAAAAACATGTGTTTAGCAGCTGTCACTTCTGATGGTCAAAATTTTAGGTATATACCTAAATGTTGACTGTCAGAAGTCAGCTGTGAGCTGTCAGTCAGCACCAAAGAAGCCGTGGGGCTACTGTAGTTACGCTAGTGATTTTTAGGGATTATTAAGATTATATTCAGAGAAAGTGTACCCACATTTTCATGAAAGGAGAGCGGGAAAGATTTTTTGGGGACACCACCCTCAGTACATACCGACCGAGATTCGAACCTTGATCTCCCCGTCATTGACAGCCTACTATACTGCGAGAGTAGCGCGTTAGACTATTATGCCACCGAACCAATTAAATTTGTTTATTAATTAATAAATAAATATGTTTATTTAAATAAAGCTTTGGGAGATGGGGAGTTGAAAATACACAGAACAAATAATATGTTTCTGTAACAGTGTATATTATTTTATGTATTCTCTTTAGTGAAAGGCAATGATCTTTTTTCTCCTTTTATGTTTCTTTAGCAATTTATATTTTTTTTCACATATATATCAAGCTATAAGCATAATTATTATGATAAAGTAACGAGAATATCCATGCATTGCAACGTACCATTTAATTTTTAGCTGTACACTTAGCACAATGTTTACTAACGACTTCATATGAGGGGAAGGGTGTAAATTGGAATCCACATTTAGAATCACATGCGTAAACATAAAATCACCTTAAACGCCCCCGAGCGGGTTTCGAAATCTATCAATTCCGACAAAGTCGACATAGTAGACTGAGACTATAAACTTTTTTTTAAGACCTCTTGGCCACATCTGCGGGTGTGTATATTTTATCGAAACAGAGTGTAACACCTAAAAAAAAAAATTGAACAATCACACGTTTAAATAACGAATCATTTACACGGTTGATTCTCCTCCTTCATTTGTCACGTACAGGGTGGTCCAAAACAAGAAGCTGGCCACCCAATCACAATGGACAAATACTCTATTTTNTCACTTATAATGAAGACCTCTCAGTGTCCCGAAGGAAAATTAAAGGCACACCCTTGATGGCAGATGTGAAATAGATAATGATTGAAATAAAAATATTAATTCTAAAAGGTCATGATAGGATTTTATTATGCCTTTATTGATAAATTAAAATATCTAGGCTATAAATATATATCATTATTATTATTAGCACCGCGTCTTACTACCCGTTCGGGTTATACGCACTTACGCTAATGTGTAATGGTAGGGTGATTGTGAGATGAGATGGAGGACCTACAGTTTAACTTGGGATCCGAACCACGGTGGAGGCCTATCATTCCACACATTCACAAGATGTCTTGTCAGAGGTGAAGGAAGGGTTTGGTAATCAGATAAATATGTGCCGGGACCGAGGATTGAACCCCGGACCCATAGCACAGAAGTCTGACACCTTACCCCTAGACCGCCAGGTCACCTCGGTATATATAATATGTGGCTTCTAGATTATGTTGGTTCTTTTAACTTGCTTGTATAGAGAACGTATTGTGATCACGAACATTTTCCACCTCGAGGTTAAAATGGATCTAAACGTTTTATGTGCTTCTGTACATAAAAAAAGTTAGTTTTATTATTTATGGGTGTTTTTCTGTCCTTCTATGGGTAAGATTGTTTTATCAGAAATAGTACAAATACTATAATAAGATGATAATAGTCATCATTTTCATTTTCATGATGACCCACAGTCACAAGACCTACAATACGCCAAAAGTTAAAAATAATAATATAATTACTATAGCATTTATAATTACATTTAAAAAATGTTATCTCCAACACAATAATTTTAATTAATAAACGGAAACTAGAAACTATATATATTATAGAACGGTATTTAAAATCGATAAACATTGAAAGTATTTATATAATACTCAAAATAGAATGTTTAAAGATTTTAAAGTAGCGTATGAAATTAAAATAGTGGATTTCCTCGAGGTGGTAATGCGCGAGAAGTGATAAAAGGTCATTGTTTCTGCGGTTCTCTTTATCAAAACATTTGTTTGGTCAACAGAAATAAAATATTGCTTCAGTAGAAACTTAGAGTTTAATTTTCTCCCCATAGTGATATCAACAGTTGTTGAATATCTGTCATGAGCATGGCGGCATTAGATGAGAAACTTTTTAAATTAAGAGAATAAGTTGTCATTAAATTTCAGGACACCCTCGACAGATATTCAACCATTGTTGATATCACCGTGTGGAGAAAATTATACTCTTATACTGGAGCAATATTTGATTCATTTTGGTAAAAAAAGTTTTGCTATAAAAACTGCAAAAAACATTGCCCTTTTCTCGCGTCCCCTACATTCTCATCTCAAATTATTCTCTGATTTTGTCTATTCTCATGAAATAAAAGTGAAAATTAGATAAATCTAAAGTTCGCTCTACTAAACAGATACAACGACCAAAATGGCTGAACTGTAAGAGTTACTTAGGGGGCGTTGGCCATTTTAACCCCCCCCCCCCTCTGCCCTTGTAAGCAAAACTAAGCAAAGGCCTGTCCCTTCCCCTCTTGCTTACGTAAGATATGTCGACTTTTTAAAATTTGTTCACAAAAATAACCATTATTTTACTCATGCAATTTTGCTTCTAGCCTGAATAGATAGTAAGACACGATGATAAAAAAACATTAAAAATCCATGAATTATATAAATTGCTGGTAATTATTAATATAGAATTGTAAATTCATATGGCGAAATAATCGACAACTAACACTGGTATACAATGAATTTAAATTCATTGAACAGGAAAAATTAAAACAAGCTATATAATTATTAAAGTTTAATTTACTTTATGTTAATTTAAGTTATGGAAAAATTGTTATTAATGAATACATGAATGCTATATTTATAAAATAACACACCCTAAGTCCTAAACTCAATTTAACCCGATGACCAAGGTCCTTGAATCCACGTCTCGACACTTTCAATTATTATGTTTCTATTTGGGCGTAGCTAGGTCACTCAAGCTTTGGATCACTTCTATGGACTTCTCCACTTCTTCCTAGTTTAGCCACTCAGCATCTTCAGAGCTAGACTTCTCCACTTCTTCCTAGTTTAGCCACTCAGCATCTTCAGAGCTAAACTTCTCCTCTTCTTCCTAGTTTAGCCACTCAGCATCTTCAGAGCTAAACTTCTCCACTTCTTCCTAGTTCAGCCACTCAGCATCTTCAGAGCTAAACTTCTCCACTTCTTCCTAGTTTAGCCACTCAGTATCTTCAGAGCTAGACTTCTCCACTTCTTCCTAGTTTAGCCAATCAGCATCTTCAGAGCTGGACTTCTCCACTTCTTCCTGGTTTAGCCACTCAGCATCTTCAGAGCTAAACTTCTCCACTTCTCCCTAGTTTAGCCACTCAGTATCTTCAGAGCTAGACTTCTCCACTTCTTCCTAGTTTAGCCACTCAGTATCTTCAGAGCTAGACTTCTCCACTTCTTCCTAGTTTAGCCACTCAGTATCTTCAGAGCTAGACTTCTCCACTTCTTCCTAGTTTAGCCACTCAGTATCTTCAGAGCTAGACTTCTCCACTTCTTCCTAGTTTAGCCACTCAGTATCTTCAGAGCTAGACTTCTCCACTTCTTCCTAGTTTAGCCACTCAGTATCTTCAGAGCTAGACTTCTCCACTTCTTCCTAGTTTAGCCACTCAGTATCTTCAGAGCTAGACTTCTCCACTTCTTCCTAGTTTAGCCACTCAGTATCTTCAGAGCTAGACTTCTCCACTTCTTCCTAGTTTAGCCACTCAGTATCTTCAGAGCTAGACTTCTCCACTTCTTCCTAGTTTAGCCACTCAGTATCTTCAGAGCTAGACTTCTCCACTTCTTCCTAGTTTAGCCACTCAGTATCTTCAGAGCTAGACTTCTCCACTTCTTCCTAGTTTAGCCACTCAGTATCTTCAGAGCTAGACTTCTCCACTTCTTCCTAGTTTAGCCACTCAGTATCTTCAGAGCTAGACTTCTCCACTTCTTCCTAGTTTAGCCACTCAGCATCTTCAGAGCTGTCCGAAGTCCAAGCGGCTTGCGATGCGCCCTCCCTCAATATTGTCCGTCTCTACCGGTCTTACGTAAGCATTGTTCTGACCCCCCCTCTCCCCTTGTCCACAAAAATAAGCAAATCTCGAATCTCCTCCCCCCTAAGGTACTTACGTAATATTTGAAAGCCCCCACAGGAAGAAAAAAATCATAATCTGAGATGCCTGAACAAAAAAAGGGTATGCATACCAACATTAAAAGAAAATTGTTGTATAAATAAAAGGACATCATAACAAAGTTTGAGTAAAAATAGAGTTTAAGTACTAAAAGATTTCGAACCCTGTCATAGTCATAACAATATTTTTTCTTTTTAATCAGCAAGGAAAGAAAAATAGATCAACCATATGGTGAAAATATAACGGGGATGACGTTTCAAAATAGATATTTTTAAAAAAAATGCAAGTTTTAAAAGAGTCCAAAAGATTGAACTAGTGTCTTAAGCGGTTTTACCCCCTAAGGATCAGCTGGCAGATTTCCTCAGAACGGCTGTCGGTCGCGTCTCTGCAAATAGTTCTCAAAATCTCGTAGGATCGGGAGATTCCTTAGTCCACACGAGACATTAGGCGAGAGAAAGTCGAGTGAAAAAAAAAAACACAACAAATCTTTTAGTTAGCGATCGTAAACATTAGAAGCGCCGGTATCTAAAACAATCGAGACACGCCGTGTCGTGGCTAGAGATAAGTTCGAGTGGCATCTCTTAATTGGTGACGTTCTTTGGTGCGGAATAAATTGATATCAACAAATATAATTGAAATTCTTTGGAATTAAACTCAGTGTAATGTTATGTTTTTTCATTCAAGTGCCTCTTGTTAGGATCAATTGTCTAGGTTGGATTCTATTTATGGTGGTGACCTGGTGGTCTATGGGGGTAAGGTGACGGACTTCTGTGCTGGGGGTCCGGAGTTCAATCCTCGGTCCCGGAACAGATTTATCTGTTTGACAAACCATTCCTTCACCTCTGACAAGACGTGTATTAATCACCACTTGTGAATGTGGAGAATACCAGGCCTCCCACCGTGGTTCGGATCCCACGTTAAACTGTAGGTCCTCCATTTCATCTCACAACCACCCTATCATCACGCGTTAGTTTAAGTTCGTATAACCCGAGCGGGTAGTAAGACGCGGTGCTAATGATCATTTATTTAAAGGGTGAATGTTTTTACAGTATGTGGCTTATCATTGTATTTTAATATTATATTGATCTTGAATGTGTATTTATAATTAGGCGATAGTACGCTTGTATTAAGACCATGTTAATTGAACCAAAGTGAGGAAGGATTATAGCAGGTAGGAGCTATTAAAGGGGACAGATGCGGACACCATGACTTGACGTATGAATACATGAAAGTAGATTTAGTTACTTTTCTAGGTGTCAGATAAGGTCTATCCTATATAAAAATAAATACGAGTATAGTAAGTTCTATATTTGTTGGAAAAGGGGTTTTCGTATGAAAAATGGACTGTAGAAAATTTTCGGGCTATCAAATAAGGTTTTTAATACGAAAATTGGATTTTAATATTCTCTATGCATGTTATTTATATAAGGATCCTTTTTATGTATTATTATTATTATTATTATTATTATTAGCACCGCGTCTTACTACCCGTTCGGGCTATACGCACTTACGCTCATGTGTAATGGTAGGGTGATTGTGAGATGAAATGAGAGGACGTACAGTTTAACGTGGGATCCGAACCACTGCGGAGGTCTGGCATTCCACACATTCACAATTTGTGATTAATACACGTCTTGTCAGAGGTGAAGGAAGGGTTTGGTAATCAGATAGATCTGTGCCGGGACCGAGGATTGAACCCCGGACCCTCAACATAGAAGTCCGACACCTTACCCCTAGACCACCAGGTCATGTCTCTTTTAGGTAAATTTGACTGTAGTAACTTTTCAATATGTCAAAATAAGGGTTGTAATATGAAAAATGGACTCTAATAACTTTTCAAGCTGTCAGATAAAGTTTTTCTTATGAAAATTGGATTGTAGTAACTTTTATATCCGTCATATAAGATTCTTCCTATGATAATCTGACTGTAGAAAATTTTCTTGCTGTCAAATAAGGTTCTTCATATGAAAAATAAACAGCAGTAGCCTTTCTATTTGTCAAGTAAGGGTCTTCATGTGAACATTGGACTGTACTTTGAAGACATTTAAATACGGTATTCCAAATGACTTCTAGTCCTGTAAAGGCTATTTATGTTGAGCTAGTTATATATGATATTCAACTTTAAAATGACTTCAAGGAAGTTTGTAAAAGGATACATTCTAATTTTTTTCATGATCCTGGTAACCAACCTCACGTGTGGGTCGATTTTCGAAAAGGATTATGGGTTCATATCAAGGAACGTGTCTGCCACGCTGGATAATTTACTCGACAAGAAGCGGTATGATAAGAGGATAAGACCAGACTTTGGAAGTAAGAACAATCATATTTTAATTTGTCCGTGGATTATGAATTTTACTTTTTAAAGCCTGTCTCACCCCACATATAATATCTAGCTTAGGTAGGTAATACAGCTATAACCAGGCGTCTTAAGAGCCCGTCTCACTCCACAGATAACACCTAACTTAGGTAGGTAATACAGCTAGAATCAGACGTCTTAAGAGCCCGCATCACCCCACAGATAACACCTAACTTAGGAAGGTAATACAGCTGTAACCAGACGTCTTAAGAGCCCGTACCACTACACAGATAACACCTAACTTAGGAAGGTAATACAGCTAGAACCAGACGTCTTAAGAGCCCATCTCACCCCACAGATAACACCTAACTTAGGTAGGTAATACAGCTCGAACCAGACGTCTTAAGAGCCCGCATCACCCCACAGATAACACCTAACTTAGGTAGGTAATACAGCTAGAACCAGACGTCTTAAGAGCCCGCATCACCCCACAGATAACACCTAACTTAGGTAGGTAATACAGCTAGAACCAGACGTCTTAAGAGCCCGTACTACTCCACAGATAACACCTAACTTAGGTAGGTAATACAGCTAGAATCAGACGTCTTAAGAGCCCGTACCACTCCACAGATAACACCTAACTTAGGTAGGTAATACAGCTAGAATCAGACGTCTTAAGAGCCCGTCTCACCCCCCCCAGATAACATCTAACTTAGGTAGGTAATACAGCTAGAACCAGACGTCTTAAGGTGGTGTTGAAGGGGACGTGAGAAAAGGTAAATGTTTTTGCAGTTTTTATATCAAAACAACTTTTTGGACAAAAAATCAAATATTTCTCCGGTAGAAACTTAAAGTTAAATTTACTGTTTATATTAATACCTGTTATAGATAGCTCTACTCCTATATAGCATAGGCTAACATGAGTCAGTCATCCGCTTCAGTGATTGAATGGTCTAAGGCGTCACTCTCGTGTTAGACTGGCCTGCTGAGGATTGGAAGATTGGGGCTCGAATCCCGGGTTGGGTATACAGAGAGTGGTTTTGTTCTAACCACGCTGATGGTTTTAGGGATTAGGAAGGTAATATTTATAGGAAGTGTACCAACATTTACATGGAGGGAGATTTGAAAACAACTTTTGGAAAATACACCCAAACCGGGATCGAACACTAATCTCCCCGTCAGCAGCAGTCTCGTCTAATGTGAGATTAGCGACTTAGGCCATGCGACCATCTAAGCGGATGAAAACAAATCGTTTCACCGAAACGAAACTCGATCATTTTGGGGTTGTTTAGGCTGAAAGTGGTTGCGATAGAAGCTTTACTGTATACATGAAATAAAGTGTTACAAGGGTCCACGGACGTTAATAATCCTGTTGACGTCGCTCGAGACATGATTGGCCTGTAAAAAAAACCACTTGGGTTCTTTCTATTTATCGTTCACGTAACGTGAAAACTATCCGCTGGACAATTCCTTGCTTCTAGCCAAGTGAATCGTGATTGTTCCCATTAAAAAATAAACACACACACACAAAAAAGAACCGTCGCGTTACGTGATCTACAGTATCCCCACGGCTTCTTTGGTGCTGACTGACAGCTGACGGCTTTGAATAATAATAATAATAATATTTAACACCGCGTCTTACTACCTGTTCGGGTTATACGCTTTAAGTACTAATTACTCTAATGGATTAGGAACTGGGAAGGTTGAATTAGAGGAAGTGAACCCGCATTTGCGTGGAGGGAGAGTGGAAAACCATTTAGGAAAAACCTCCCCCAGTTCACCCGACCGAGATTCGAACCTCGATCTCCCCGTCCTCAGCAGTCGGGCTCAACACGACAAGCACGTTAGCCAACTACGCCACCGAGGCGGGTCAAACGGCTTTGAAAAGTTATTTGATAGCTCGTGATCTTAATTAATATCACACATTTGTATCCGACGATTTCCGCACGTCCATCATAAACTCTGCCTTAAAATATGAGTGAAGAATGACCCTGGGCACGGGACTATTCCTGGATAACTCAGTGGTTGGAGCATTGGCGTACTAAGCCAAAGGGCCCGGGTTCGATTCTCGTGTCCAGTTGTCATTTTTCAATTTTCAGAATATGATATCTATATGGAGTAATCCTCACTAAAAAGCATGAATAATTGCTTTGACTACTTGATTCAAATTATGTATCCCTACGCCGAACCATATGATCTGCAAAAAAATATGTGTTTAGCAGCTGTCACTTCTGTACAGTCAACATTTAGGTATATACCTAAATGTTGACTGTCAAAAGTCAGCTGTGAGCTGTCAGTCAGCACCAAAGAAGCCACGGGGCTACTGTAGACGTTACAATCACCTCGCCGGCTGAGTTCTGTCTAAATTTACCCTCAAACTTGTTATCCACCACCCGGCTCCTTTCGGGACCAGCATTTCTACGCGTAATACAACCAAACAAGGCCTGGAAAACATTAAAATTTCCAGAAATTTACCTCTCGTAGAAGAGATAAATGAATAATTTGAAGCGTCACTCTTGAATAATTGGCTGGACTGTCGATGACGAAGATATCGGGGTTCGGTTCCGGTCGGATGTAATGTTTTTTTTACCCCTTAATTATTTTCCACTCTTCCCGCTACGCAAATGCTATTACACTTCCTCTAAATTCAACCGTACTCAAACCTAACTCATTAGAATAGGATAGTTAGTTAGTTGGTTAGTAGGCCTATATAGATGTATAACACGAACGGGAAGTAAAATACGGCACCATATAAAATTGATAAAAAAAAAGTTGAGGCATCACACTCTCAAAAATTTGGAGTGCTGTTAACAGGAAGGTAATGGTTCGAATCTTGGTCGGTTGTACTTATGGTGGTTTTCCCTAAAAGGTTTTCCATGGTTCTTCAGTGCAAATGCTGTTACATATTACCTCTAAAATGTTTCCTTTCTCATCCCTATTCCACTAGAGTAATCATCTATGCGTATAACCTGAACAGGTAGTAAGACGCGGGGATAATATATAATAATGTGATAAATAACGACAGTCTGTAGCGCATCTGATAATTGAGTTAAGGGTCCCAGGTTTGATTCCCTGCATAGTCGAGAATGTATAATTGATTAAATGTGTGTTTCCCTTTTCGCAGTGATGAATTAACAGTCCGGGGGGCTGGATGTTGTGTATGTTCTAAATTTAAGTTAGTTTATAAGTTGTGCGCTGATATAATTCTTCGGCTTAGAAGGTGCACGTTAAACATCTCAAAAAAAAAAAGTATGAATTATCTCGTCGCTGAGCACGCAGTCTACCGTGTCAAGCTCATTTAATTTAGTTTATCGTTGTCGGGGAGGTTCTGTTTCAAATCCCAGTCCAATGCATTTATGATTTTTTCTTTCTTCTTTTCTAAATGGTTTCTCACTCATTCTCTATGCAAATTCTGGTATATTTCTCCTCGATTCTACCTTTCTCATTCATACCACATTACTGTAATTATGTTTAATATGTACAACACAAACAGGAAGTGAGAGGCGTTGGGGGGGGGGGAGGTTATTAGGTAAAATTTCAAGTTTTCTAGGTGCATCTTGTGTTTTTTTTAGCACCGTGTCTTACTCCCCGTTCGGGCTACGTGCATATGTACTAATTACGTGCGTGTGGCGAGATAAGTAAGGATATACAGAGGAAATGTACTCTTATTCACGGGGCTAGAAAGAGTAGAAACCCATTTAGGACAAAACCACACCGAGTGAGACTTGAACCCTGATCTCTCAGTCATCGACAGTCACAGTATATTGTGAGCGTGACGCCTCAGACTATTTGACCACCTAAGTGGGGTTTACAGATGTGGTTTAGCTGTAAGTTTGTTGTGAATTTTGTAAATGTTTCTATCTCTCTCTCTCATTTTTTTTAGCACAACCAATTCAAATTACTGTCAACATTCAAGTTAAAAGTATGGGGTCCGTCTCAGAAACTGACGAGGTAAGTACAGTCTGAAACAAAAACTATTATTATTATTATTATTAGCACCGCGTATTACTACCCGTTCGAGTTATACACACTTACACTAATGTGTAATGGTAGGGTGATTGTGAGATTAAATGGAGGAACTACAGTTTAACGTGGGATCCGAACCACGGTGAGAGACCTGGTATTCCATGCATTCACAAGTTGTGATTAATATATGTCTTGTCAGAGGTGAAGGAAGGGTTTAGTAATCAGATAAATCCATACGGTGACCGAGGATTGAACCCCCGCCCCTCACCACAGAGGTCCGACACCTTACTCCTAGACCACCAGGTCACCTAAACAAAAACTATAAAAATCATGAAGAATTTATTAGAAGAAGAAAAAAAAAATCTAGCTTACGTCAGATGGAACACTAAAGGTTTATATTTAACTTTTATATATTGTTTATCAATTTGGAACATAGACACAATATATTAATACATTAGTGCTATTCTGGAAGAGTTTTAGGTGCACAATTTTTTTTAAACCCAAATTGTTTATTTTTATGAGGAGAACACACTTATGGGTAGTTTATTCAAAACCTATGTTTGAAAATGATCTTCGAAGTTTGTGCTATTGTGTCGTACAATTTATTTAAATCCGGACAGCGGACATAATTTAACCAAACGACGTAGACTGAAGGTGGATTAAAGAATAAATCCGTTTAAATAATGGTACATTCTTACGGATTTTCTAAGTTTGGTCAAGATCCAAAATTTCGAAAGTTATTTGTGCGACACACAAGCAGAAGTGAATGTCACATAAACCATGTTTTTTATTACACTAACAAAATCTAAAAAAAAAAACCATATAAAGTAAACTGAACATTTATTGCACTTAGAAATAAAAGGTTTCACAATGCTTGGTAAAAAATATTAAGTGTGAACTATCTTTCTGTGAATAAACCAAATAAAACAATGAAGAAAAGGTAGGAATATTTCGCAAACATTAATTTTGAGGATAAAGCAAGATTAATACAGCGCGTCTGGGCTACATCGTAACCCAGTTTATATAAAGAGTAGCCAGTACAAACGTACCGTTTCCCGGGGATGCCTGAATGTACTAATCGTACATCCTTTCCGTGGAGGCTCTTTCCAAGTCCCGACGAGATGATGGTGATAGTGAGTATGAGGGTAATAGTGATTATGAGGGTGGTAGTGAGTATGAGGGTGGTAGTGAGTATGAGGGGGATAGTGAGTATGAGGGTGGTAGTGAGTATGAGGGTGATAGTGATTATGAGGGTAATAGTGATTATGAGGGTGATAGTGAGTATGAGGGTGATAGTGAGTATGAGGGTGGTAGTGAGTATGAGGGTGATAGCGAGTATGAGGGTGATAGTGTTTATAAGGGTGATAGTGAGTATGAGGGTGATAGTGATTATGAGGGTGATAGTGAGTATGAGGGTGATAGTGTTTATAAGGGTGATAGTGAGTGTGAGGGTGATAGTGAGTATGAGGGTAATAGTGAGTATGAGGGTGATAGTGATTATGAGGGTGATAGTGTTTATAAGGGTGATAGTGAGTATGAGGGTGATAGTGAGTATGAGGCTGTGAAACCAGTGGAAACACTTAAGTCTAACTAACCAAACCCTGGTGACCGTTGGTGTGATTCCCTTTTCGAGAAAAATACCCAAAGTACCAGTCGGCAATCGAACCTGGGGCTCCCAGATTTGTAACCAGGTGCACTGACCACAACAACACGAGGTCGATTATTTTGAGGATGATGCCTACTCACATTGGAGTACCTATTTATTACCAGCGGGGTTGTTTAGAAGTATCATAAACTTTAAAACAATTACCCGCCTCGGTGGCGTAGTTGGCTAACGCGCTTGTCGTGTTGAGCTCGACCGCTGAGGACGGGGAGATCGAGGTTCGAATTATGAGGGTGATAGTGAGTATGAGGGTGATAGTGAGTATGAGGGTGGTAGTGAGTATGAGGGTGATAGCGAGTATGAGGGTGATAGTGTTTATAAGGGTGATAGTGAGTATGAGGGTGATAGTGATTATGAGGGTGATAGTGAGTATGAGGGTGATAGTGTTTATAAGGGTGATAGTGAGTGTGAGGGTGATAGTGAGTATGAGGGTAATAGTGAGTATGAGGGTGATAGTGATTATGAGGGTGATAGTGTTTATAAGGGTGATAGTGAGTATGAGGGTGATAGTGAGTATGAGGCTGTGAAACCAGTGGAAACACTTAAGTCTAACTAACCAAACCCTGGTGACCGTTGGTGTGATTCCCTTTTCGAGAAAAATACCCAAAGTACCAGTCGGCAATCGAACCTGGGGCTCCCAGATTTGTAACCAGGTGCACTGACCACAACAACACGAGGTCGATTATTTTGAGGATGATGCCTACTCACATTGGAGTACCTATTTATTACCAGCGGGGTTGTTTAGAAGTATCATAAACTTTAAAACAATTACCCGCCTCGGTGGCGTAGTTGGCTAACGCGCTTGTCGTGTTGAGCTCGACCGCTGAGGACGGGGAGATCGAGGTTCGAATCTCAGTCGGGTAAACTGGGGGTGGTTTTTCGTAAATGGTTTTCCACTCTTCCTCCACGCAAAAGCGCGCTCACTTCCTTTGAATTAACCTCCCCAATTCCTAATCCATTTGAGTAATTAGTACTTAAAGCGTATAACCCGAACGGGTAGTAAGACGCGGTGCTAAATATGATATATATTTAAAACAATTATAATGTTCTGTTTCACTTTATTGTCGCTTTCCCAGCGCTCCTCTGGTTCTTTTGTTTTTTTTATAATGGCCGAGGTGAGAGGTTGCGGCTTACCAGACCTATAGAAATGGCCGTTGATGTTATTTATTGGACAATGATACTACTCTAAAGAAATGAATACATTAAATGTGATGGTGTTTGGAATTATGCCAACTTAATACTTAATAAGCGTGGAAATCCGCTTTGGTGGCCGTGTGGTCTAACGCGCTACTCTCGCAGTAGACGAGACTACCGATGATGGGGAGATCGGGGTTCGGTACCTTTCGGATGCATTGAGGGTAGTTTTTTCAAAATGGTTTTCCACTCTTCCGCTACTCAAATGTGGGTGCACTTCTTCTAAATTAAATCTTCCTAATCCCTAGCACATTAGTGTAATTAGTACACAGCCGTACGACCTGGACAGTTAGAAAGACGTGGTCAGTCTAACTTGATGACACGCTTCTTTTCCTGAACATGTCCTAAATTTCAATTTTCAAATATTTCATTATGTCTTTCATTTTGATAAAATAAATAAATCTGTCATTTTTTTGGGGGGGGTGTTAATTGCTGTAAAAGTGACATCGCATTTAAAAATGTTGTCACAAAATTGTAATTTCATTTATATAGATATATATTAATCCTATTTGAAGTAATTATCGTGCACTTTGTGAACCGAGTGATTATATCAGCACACGAGAATTTCTATGAACGATAGTGAAAGGGCCTACCAATTTTGCCGGGGAGAGGTATTTTCACAAACCTTACAGGATTTTTTTACAAGCCACAATCGGCATGGATTTATTATCATAATTATTATTATTATTATTATTATTATTATTATTATTATTATTATTATTATTATTAGCACCGCGTATTACTACCCGTTCGGGTTATACGCACTTACGCTAATGTATAATGGTAGGGTGATTGCGAGATGAAATGGAGGACCTACAGTTTAACGTGGGATCCGAACCACGGTGGAGGCCTGGCATTCCACACATTCACAAGATGTCTTGTCAGAGGTGAAGGAAGGGTTTCGCAATCAGATAAATCTGTGCCTGGACCGAGGATTGAACCCCGGACCCCCAACACAGAAGTCTGCCACCTTACCCCTAGACCGCCAGGTCATCTATAATCGACATGGTACCGACGGCCTCACTTCCTACCCGAAGGAAGTTGTGCTACGGATTTTTATCGTTCAAGTCCATCGACACCGGTTGGGTTCGAACCCACGAACATGCGGGTTCTGAGGCAAGCACTTTACCATAACACCGCCGAGGTCAACGTTTAGTTATCACTTGCGGTCTTCGTGTGTTTTCATTGGCTAGCTCACCACGTGATACAATTTGTTGAGTTCTATTAGCTGCGTGTAAACCATCAGCAGCCAATCATAGCGAGGGCCCTAGTCCTTAAGTTAATTTGAAAAAGGGTGACCTGGTGGTCTAGGGGTAGGGTGTCAGACTTCTATGCTGGCGTCTGGGGTTCAATCCTCGGTCCCGGCAAAGATATATCTGATTACCAAACCCTTCCTTCACCTCTGACAATACATCTTGTGAATGTGGGGAATGCCAAGTCCTCCACCGTGGTTCGGATTCCACGTTAAACTGTAGGTCCTCCATTTCATCTCACAATCACCCTACCATTTCATATTAGCGTAAGTGTGTGTAACCCGAACGGGTAGTAAGACTCGGTGCTAATAACAATAATAATAATAATCACTAGCGTCAAAGGCCAACCTGGATGCGGCACACAAAATAAAATATTTGAGGAAAACCTCGATGTTTGATTCATAACTTTCTCTAAGCCCCTTGGAAAGATAATTATTGGGATCGTAAAAAAAAAAAAATTGAATTCGAGATTTTGATTTAAACAAAAGAGTCGATGTCTCATGACCTACTGAAACCTAAACAGGTGGTTTTCACAATTCCGTCTGTCTATCTGTCTGTACCCCGAGCTAGAGTCAAAACTATTTTACCGATTGAGTTCAAACTTGTTTTCTGGAGTCTTCATAAGCTCCTCTTCGAGGTGTTTTTGGAACTGTATATCTAGCCCTAAATTTAAGGATAGTGTATTGAAGGGAAAAAAGAGAAATATATATTTTCTCGAAATTCGCTATAACGATTTTGAATAAATTTTATATTTAGACACTGTTTATCACTATAAACAAGATGGAAACTCTCATTTTCTCATGATCATGACTTTGAGGGTACTTTACATAGGGGAAATTTTCAAATTTTGGTCATTTCTCCGCAACTATTTGAGATATGAAATAACTTATTGTTGTAAGTTGTAGTATTATTAAAGATAAAAATCTTTTATTTGAAATATATATAGTTATAAAATTAATAGTTTCAGAGCTATAATCAAATATATACATATACTTTTTAATTCAGCTCTTTAAAAATGTATTTGATTAGTATGCTCTTTGGTTAACAAAGATGTTTCTCTTTTCTCACTTTTTCTGTAAGTGTTCCTAGTTCCTAGTGCCATAGAGTAAGTAACAATGAATATTATTTCATTTGTGATCTTTGGTGTAGTGTTTCTACAACAATGTATAGACCTACTATTTCGTTTCACAAATCTTACGAGTTCTTACTAAATGTTTATCTTAATATAAAAATAGGGAGAAAGTCTTTGCGGTGCACCGTATCATTTATTTTTTTGAATTATTTTCAGACGTTCTTGATGGACATCTACTTCAGACAGACGTGGCGCGACCCTCGACTCACCTTCTCAATCCCCGGTCAGAAGGAACTGTCCTTGTCGTGGATCTTCATGGACCTGGTGTGGAAACCGGACACCTACTTCATGAACGGGAAGAAGTCTTACCTGCACCGCATCACGGTCCCCAACAAGTTCCTCAGGCTCAACTACGACGGCTCCGTCGTCTACTCTATGAGGTGAGAAATGACGACGAAATTTTCCTTTTTCTTGAGGGAAAAAAAAATGTTGGCTACTTAAGTTGGTTCCAATAAAGCAATAACGATTCTATCTATTTTCTCAAATTCACTCGCCTCGGTGGCGTAGTTGGCTAACGCGCTTGTCGTGTTGAGCTCGACTGCTGAGGACGGGGAGATCGAGGTTCGAATGTCGGTCGGTTGAACTGGGGGTGATATTTCCTAAATGGTTTTCCACTCTCCCTCCACGCAAATGCGGGTTCACTTCCTCTAATTAAACCTTCCCAATTCTTAATCCATTAGAGTAATTAGTACTTAAAGCGTATAACCCGAACGGGTAGTAAGACGAGGTGCTAAATATTATTATTATTATTCTCAAATTCCTGTATCGCCTACAGCGCTTGGTGGTTGATTGTGTCACTAATGTCTGGATCTGCTCTAAACCAGATATGTTAATACTTCGATATTATTAGCAATTACTTTTTTTGATCCGCTTCAGTGGCCGTGGTGTCTAAAGCGTCACTTTAATGTTTAGACTGGTCTTTTGATGAAGGGGGAATCGGAGCTCGAATCTCGGTTGGGTGTAATGAGGGTGGTTTTTCCATTTACCTTCTACCTGAATGCGGGTACACTTCTTATAAATATAGCCATTATAATCCCTTAAACCATTAGCGTAAATAGTACATAGGTTCACAAACCGGACGGGTAGTAAGACGTGGTGATAAAAACAAGTTTAGTGCAATTTCTAAACATACAGATAATATGAGCATATGACTTACAAACTAGCTTAACCATGAAGGTACAACATAACCTTTCCTAACACATATGTACTCAATAATTGATTAGAAAGACGTACCTTAAAATAAATACATGCCCCTAAATTGGAAACAAAACATGATTTAAAAAAAATTGTTTTATTAAAATATAAAATTTAATATAATATTTTCATTACAATGTATTGAAAAGTATCTCTCTATACAAATCACAGTTTACTTAATATAATACATATAATATAATAATGTATTTTACTTTGGTGTGAAAAGCAATATTTTAATACAAAATTTTCACTTTTTTTTACATATATTTAATTATTACTCTGTAGTAAAAAAAATAAGGTATGTTTAGGTAAATAACGTTTAACGTTTTGATAAACAACACTGCGTTTACAGCGAAAGTTTAGTCATACTTTGATGAGTTCCACTATGACTATAACAATAAGTTGCGCCATAGCGGAAACAAACAAGGTAATATTTGCCACAGTTCAGCGTAAATAAAGTGTACATTTATCAAAGCAACATTACTTTTTTAACTAACATAACTAGTTAATTTAAAAGTTACATTTAAAAAAAATATTCTTCATGTTTTGTAAGACTTTTATAAAGTAAGTAGTAAAGTAATTTAATCAATATATTTTAGAACGTGTAGTTAATAAAATATATATATATATTTCAACTAGTCTGTAAGCTACTCATAATGTGCAGGGATTCGAACCAAAATATGTATATATTCTATTTCTTGTTCCGGTTCTTCCAATAAACATTTTAAGGTTCTTGTTCAGGTTCCTGTCAGAGAAAAATAAATTTTACAGATTCTGTTTTTTTCTCTTTAATTTAATAGCTATGCTACCATTATAAAATGTGTAATTAGTTTTGAAAAAGCATCAACAATACGAAGAATAACAAACTACCAATTTAATAATCACACCATAAAGTTCGACTCATTAGAAAAGATGAAAGTTATATGTAACACTAGACCCTTCCCGCTCCTCCNGAGGAATAAATTGAATTTTCAAAATAAAATATAGCCTATGTTACTCGCTGATAATGTAGCTTTATATTGGTGAAAGAATTTTTAAAATCGGTCCAGTAGTTTTTGGGTTTATCCATTACAAACAAAAAAATAAATCTTTCCTCTTTATAATATTAGTGTAGATAAAACATATGTGGGGAAATAAACGTATAAAGTTTGGTATTAGTTTGTATACATAATCACTGGTTGTAAAGATGAAGGGATTTTTAAACTCAAAAATATGTATTTTAAAGGATTATTTCTTTTATACATTAGCCTCATGGCTTCTTTAGTGATGACTGACAACTCACAGCTGACTGCTTTGAAAAGTTACCAGACCAAATTATGTATCCCTACGCCGAACCATATGATCTGCAAAAACATGTGTTTAGCAGCTGTCCCTTCAAAATTTAGGTATATACCTAAACGTTGACTGTCAGAAGTCAGCTGTGAGCTGTCAGTCAGCACCAAAGAAGCCACGAGGCTACTGTAGGTGTAGTTTGATACAGTCCAATTTTTCATAGTAAGGGCCTTTTAAAAAATAACAATTATTTTCCTCTCAAAATTGATAACATTTTATCTAGAGGGTCCTTGGTTCGATTCTTGGAATGGCCGTAAAAATTTCCATCGGTGAAATTATGGGTTTACACTTTCACAGTGAAGAATTAATGGCTTGGTGGCTGAAGGATGTGTCTGTTTTAGATTTAAGCTAGTTTTGTAAGTCGTGTTCTGAGATAATCAGTTGGTTCAGAAAGTACACGTTAAATAGCTCAAATATTAAAAATATATATATATAGGTTTTTATTAAAAGTAATAGCCACATATCACATGAGTTAGATTATGAATAAGTGAAAGTAGCTCTAGTAGCTTTTCTAACTATCAATAAGACCTTTCCTATGAAAATTGGACTGTTACATCGATAGTCAATGCTCTCGGTCAAGACAGAACCCGAACGGGAAGATAAAAGGTTTTAGTTTTTTCCGCAGAGCAGTATTGTTCTGTCTTGTTTTGTCTTCCTAACAACGCGAACCTCTACTTTGACAAAGTGTTTCACCTGACGACGCCGTGTGTAGGTTTACTCCTAGGCTCCAGCCTAATCTTGAAACCGCCCGCGAGCCTAAGGGTGATGTGCGCGCAGAGCCTCTTCATCTCGTCTCTGTCACACGCCGGTTGGACCACGAAGTGTCTGATGACGGTCGCGATGACAGTCTTCATCTGGAGGATGGCGTACTTTGCGCCCACGCACTTCCGGGAACCTCCGGAAAACGGGAGATAGGCGTACGGGTGCCGACCCTTGCAGCGTTCCGCTGAGAAGTTCTCCGGATTGAATTCTTCTGGATTCGGATATATCTTAGGGTTGTGGTGGAGGAAGTAGATGTTGAATATCACGTCACTGCCTTTAGGTATCGTGTAACCGTTGATTTCAATGTCCTCGGAAGCCTCTCTGGGGATCACAGGTACCACGGGGTAGAGTCGCAGAGATTCTTTGATGACCTTATCGACGTACCTCATGTTGTTGAAATCCTCCATCGTGACCGGGCGATCCAGGTCGTCCCCGAATATGTCACGGATCTCCTCGTAAACTTTCGCCTGGATGTCCTGATGGAACCCCAACAGCATGAACAGGAAACTCAGGTTCGATGCGGCAGTCTCGAACCCGGTGAACGTCAGGATGTTTATCTCGCCGATGATGTCCTTCTTCGAGAACGTAGAGTTGTTGTTCTCCACCGAGTCTATGACGAGGTCGAGGAAAGCTTTGCGCTGTTTCCCGTTCTCCGAACCTTTGGTGGCGCTGTCCTTTAAGTTTTCTCGGTACTGTTTGACCTTTTTATCTATCAGCGTCTCGCTGAAGTTGATCAGATACGACTGACACTCCTTCATTCTCTTGTAACCAGGGGTGAGCCAGAAAATGAAGGGGATCTGCAACCACGGTTTCAGGTACATATCCACCATCAGGTAGAAATATTCGGTCATTGAGTCCAAGTATTTACTGTCGTTCTTCTCCTGAGACCGCATGCTAATCCCCATCACGGTCTCACACACATTATCAAAGGTGCACAAGGTGAGATAGTCTAAGACGTCGATTATTTTGGAGGCTTCCGCACCTTCCCGTAGATTCTTCACCAGGATCTTGGCATTCCTGTTGAATATCTCGACAAACGAGGTCAGGATGTTGTAGTGGAACGTGGGTACGATGACCTTGCGGTGGTATTTCCATTTCTCCCCGCTGAGGAGGAACAGACCGTCGCCTAGAGGGTACTTGTCGAGCAGATCTTTGATATCGTCCCTCCCCAAACACTTGGGGTTATTCATGAGGTTCTCCAGATCCACAGGGTCCGAGACCACGACGAGAAGACGTGGTCCTATCCATAGCCTCAACGTCGGGATGTACAGACTCGCGACCTTGAGGTATTTCTGAAGGGTCTCCTCCATCGTCCAGCCGACCATGTCCGTGATGTTCCCGAGGAAGGGGAGGACTTTGGGTCCCGGTATTCTGTTACCCAGCTCACGAAGACGTCTTCTTTTCCACCAGAAGTTGACGAAGTAGACAACTACGATAAACGCTACGGTTATTAGTACAACAAACCCGTTGCTGACGAGGGTATACATCACAAATAGTTGAGAATATTTATTGGTATTAAAATATCTACCTTGTTAGATAATCGAGCCGACCAGTTTACGAAACGTAAATAAATAATAATAAAACTATCAGCACAGTTACCAATTTGTAAAATTTGCTCTTTTTATTTTATGATATCTTGCGTAACTTCACTAAAAAAAATTGTTCCCACCGTGTCTACATAGGTTCTCAAGTTGTTGTTTTTTGTGATTTAAACTTTAACTCGGTAAATATTTATTATCTGTGCACTTTTCATAAACGAAATAAAACAAACAATTTAACAGTAACAGTAATAAATCTTTATTTCAACAGGTGGTCTCCATAAAATCAAATCTATTTTATTGCTTTTATAAAATATCTTGATTAAATTATCACTATTTTTTGTTTCACTTTGAGTTTAAATAATTTATAATGACCAAGTAGTGTTACTGAAAAATACTCACTTTTCTCAACAAATATTCACTGGATTTTAAGATATTCAAATATCCACAGCATTTTCTGCTGCAATGGTGTAAAAATATCTGGAAATTACTGCAGATTAAATTTGATAGTATAAATCCCTAGAATAAAATTAAATTTTCCAATCTGAATACTTATTTTTTCGTGTCTTAAGATATTTGACATTAACAATTAATTATGAACACAACAAATGTTTTGAAACCCAGATATGTTTTCCTTGTTAAGTTGTATGTGCGACTAGTTCCGTATTCTTATACACGCACGACGTCAACTACAAACAGATTATATCCTTCCGCACTTGTTGAACGAATCGTGTCAGACTGAAGTCATACACACACAGTCAGGTATTTGCAATTGACTGGAGAAATCTAGAGAAGGTAAAAGTGTCCACAATGCAAAAAAAACAACTGCCATACAAGAAAAGACACCTCCCTCACTACCCCCCCTCCCCCACTCACAAATTAGAAAGGGTCCATAGGTAAAAGAATAAAGAAAAAGAGATGAAGAGACGTGAGGAGGAAAAAAAAAAGATACCCTAACAATTATTAGGCCTACACGTAAGTGTCCTACTTATCTGTAGGAAGTACAGTTCCTTTATGATTTTCTGTGTACAAACAGGTTCACAATAAAACTGAACTATGTTCACTATTTACTATTCGTTGGTAACTATAACTTGACACTGGATGGATGACTGAGCTCTTAGTTCACTGGTTCTCAACCTTTATAGTGACATGCACTCTTTTCACCACATGTCAGAGTGTCATAATACCCCCCCTTTTTTTTCAAGATTGCCTAACTCAAAAGTTGCATTTTGAACAATATACACCCGCCTCGGTGGCGTAGTTGGCTAACGCGCTAGTCGTGTTGAAGCTCGACTGCTGAGGACGGGGAGATCGAGGTTCGAATCTCGGTCGGGTGAACTGGGGGTGGTTTTTCCTAAATGGTTTTCCACTCTCCCTCCACGCAAATGCGGGTTCACTTCCTCTAATTCAACCCTCCCAAGTCCTAATCCATTAGAGTAATTAGTACTTAAAGCGTATAACCCGAACGGGTAGTAAGACGTGGTGCTAAAAATATATAAAATATAACAATATACATATAGTATTGAAAAAATTTTCTTTTCTATATTAGTACATAATACATATTATTATTATTATTAGCACCGTGTCTTACTACCCGTTCGACTATACACACTAACGCTAATGTGTGATGGGAAGGTCATTGTGAGATTAAATGGAGGACCTACAGTTTAACGTGGGATCCGAACCACGGTGGAGGCCTGGCTTTCCCCACATTCACAAGATTTCATGTCAGAGGTGAAGGAAGAGTTTGGTAATCAGATAAATATGTACTGGGACCGAGGATTGAACCCTGGATCCCCAGCACAGAAGTCTGACACCTTACGCCTAGACCGCCAGGTCACCTAAATACATATTAATTTGATCATGGTGACCTGGAGGTCTAGGGGTAAGGTGTCAGACTTCTGTGCTGGCGGCCGGGGTTCAATCCTCGGTCCCGGCACAGATTTATCTTATTGCCAAACCCTTCCTTCACCTCTGACAAGACGTGTATTAATCACAACTTGTGAATGTGTGGAATGCCAATCACCCTACCATTACATATTAGCGTGAGTGCGTATAACCCGAACGGGTAGTAAGACGTGGTGCTAGTAATAATAATAATAATAATAATAATATGATCATGTTTACTGTAGAGCTTTACAAATTGAACTAAAACTACCGTTCAGCAAGTCCAGTGCGTTTAACTAAACAAATTGTTTATGCAAAGTCCGAAATATTGTAGCTTGAAGAAAAAAATTGTTTAATCCCCCCCCCCTTATAAAATCCCAAAGATCCCCCTCCCCTCTGGTGAAAACTTCTGTCTTAGTATTTCTGGTGCGGGCTGTACTACCTGCCCAAGCTATGTGGTAAAAGCCGTGTCAGGAGACTCGAGAGTAACGGACTGTACCGCAGCTGGAAGGACAGCCTCAGGGGCTGACCACGGGATTCCTCTTCCTTACATAACAATACTTCTTAACTAACGGGGTTCAACAGAAACCGGTGAAAGTTATCGCCTTAAAAGGAGTGAGTGGTTTTTTTTTTACGGGATTTTGGCGAAGATGTATTACTTACTTGAGTATTAGCTGAATCATTGACCAGTACCGTACGGACCAGCGTTGCCAAATGTAAGATCTACATACCACATAAGACTATACTCTAGAGTCACAAGATCCTTTTAGTTGATGTAACATATTTTCCATTAGTTATTAATTTATTATGAAACTAGGCCGATTGATTAGTGTTGTATAGAGCTATAAAATCTAAATTCAAATTTTTCTGTCGACCTCGGTGGCCTTGTGTTTAAGTGCTTGCCTCAGAATTCGATGGTCGTCGGTTCAAACTCAACCGGAGTCAACGACAAAAAATTTTAGCGATAAAAATCCGTAGCACAACTTCCTTCGAAGGGGAAGTATTATTATTACTATCAGCAACGCGTCTTACTACCCGTTAGGGTTGTACGCACTTACGCTAATGTGTAATGGTAGGGTGATTGTGAGATGAAATGGAGGACCTACAGTTTAACGTGGAATCCGAACCACGGTGGAGGCCTGGAATTCCCCACATTCACAAGATGTCTTGTCAGAGGTGAAGGAAGGGTTTGGTCATCAGATAAATCTGTGCCGGGACCGAGGATTGAACCCCGGACCCCCAACACAGAAGTCTGACACCTTACCCCCTAGACCCCCAGGTCACCGAAGGGGAAGTAAATCCGTCGCTCCTATGTCGATTGTGGCGTGTTAAAAGAACCCTTGAAGGTGTTTGAAAATACCTTGACTGGTAGGCCCTTTCACTCTCGCTCATAGAAATTCTCGTATACTGATATAATCAGCCAGTTCAGAAAGTGTACGTTAAATACCTCAAATAAATAATAATATAATTATACCCTTCACTCCTACTACAAGAGATTTTGGTTTGAATCCCGATGGGGCTGAAATTAATCTTTATGAGATGTGATGTGACGGAATTTTGAAGATAATATATTTGTGGACCTATGCTCTGATATCTTCACTTGTCTATTTAGGTGGGTTGAAAGGGAACGCGAGTTAAGGTCAGTATTTTGTATTAAAAAACAATTTTTGGCCAAAATAAATAAAATATTGGTGGGTCGATTAAAACCATACAAATACGGACCTTAACACGAGTTTTCTCTCACCTCCACTTCTAGCACGTGTTTTTTTTTCTGGACCGCCTCTGTGGTCAGAATTCCTAGATACAGATACAGAGGTCCCGGGTTCAATCCCCGGAGCTTCCAGAGTCTCTGTAAAGCAGTGGATCTGTAACGGGGTTAACTCAGCCTCGCGAGGACAAATGACGAGCTAATGGAATAAATAAGTAGCGGCACCGGTCTATAAGACTGAGATTAATGACCATATAGATAGTTGTGACGACCACACGACACCTTTCATCCGCAAATGTTGGCACTATATTCACAAACATATAATGGTTGCTTGCGGGAATGTATCACTGCTATTTCTTTCATTAGAACTCATTTAAATACCTTTTATTTTTGTTTCCAGATTTAAAAAAAAAAAGTTTTTCTTTTCAAAACTGTAAATATTACGTCTCACATAATCTAGTAATCCTAAAAACAAAAGTAATTTCCTGCCGGACAAAAGATAATCCATTTCTCAGATCCATGTACAATCGCACTCGATACTTGTAAAGGGTTCAATCCTCGGTCCCGGCACACATTTATCTGATTACCAAACCCTTCCTTCACCTCTGACAAGACATCTTGTGAATGTGAGGA
>CABFVX010004578.1:41344-63228 GCA_902151425.1 Timema shepardi | reverse complement strand
TGGTCAAATGGGGACAGAGTGGGAGAGAACATATCACAGGTACAGTTGTAACAAGCTCTGCTTACCCTGGCAACACTCCACTACACAGCTGCTCGATGAAGTTTGAAATTTTTGTTTCAATTTAAATTTGTATTTATTTCAGTGAAAACACAATGTCCGCGCAATAAATAAATGTAGGCCAGTACGTGAGTATGTAACCTATGCTAGGAAATGAACATTGGGCCACAAAATGAAACCATTTTATCAAGGGACTGAATTACTTTTGAGTCGCTAATAACTTATATAATTGATATTTTAGTAATATCCATCTTTTGAAGTGTTCTTTGGAGCTAGAGAGCTATTATCATATTACCAAAGGTTATACATTTTTTTTAAATTACTATCAAATTGTTAACATACCTGGAAATTGCTGACGAAAGCAATTATCTTCAAATGATCAAATTCTTCAGCAAAATAAATATACTAATCCAAGTTCTAACACACAATGACTTTATTTATATACGCAAATCAAATTTAAATGTTTGTTTTCGATTAAATGTGTTCACAATAACACATCTTAATGTAAGAAATCAAATAAGTTTGATGTGATAATTTTAAGTACCGAATGAATGCAATTTAAAATCGCATTGTTGCGTACCATACGTGCAAGACGTGACTCATTTAGATTAAGAATTAAACTAATTTTAAACACTTTTACACCAACAAATCTCTTGATAGAACAACAAATATTGAATAGGTTTATATATTGATATTTGAATAAACACAACAGAAACATTACTTTTACGACACCAAGAAGCGATGTTCTACAAACACAGAAGCGTATCTCCAACGCGCATACTCAGAACATTCGAAATTCGAATGTGTTCACGCGCCTGCCGTCGCGCGCCAACTGGAGGAGAGGGACGATCTTCTTCTGTTTGGTCCCTCCGTTCCCCCCCTCTCGCTCGAACGCTGCTACCCTACACCCAATCTTACTACCGAAACTATTCAATCAAATCTTTTATTCAAAACGTAATTTGACTTTTAGACAAAGTTACTTCTCTAGTTTTCTAATTTAAGATTATGTTTTTGACAACCAAACCCCACCATGTGATTAATATACATCATAATAAAATGTAGCCAAATTAAATTACTTTATAAACTATTCAACAACAAAAACTATAAAGAACATAATTGACGTGAGAGCTATGTTTCAAAATAGTATTAGATATCTATAGTATTGACTAGTAAGTATATCATACCTTGATTTTTCTTACGAATTGACATTTGAAGCACCTTTTACTCGTGTATGGTATGATAAGGTCTTGTATATTAAGGATAATTAATATTGATCGACATAAATCATTTATTTAATTAAAATAATTTGTCCTACCTTTCTAGTAAGTAGTAGCGCGCGCGGACGCAAGCAGCAGATTTGTTGGGAGAAAGAACGCCTGGTGGGGAGTGTTGGTAACAGGGCGCGATGAGAAGCGAGGAGGTGGCTGGCGAGATTACAGTCATTAGTTGATGAGAACGCGGCGGCAAGAAACAATGCATTCAACCAACAATGCTCGAGCCAGACTTGTGTCAAATAGGGGCACACATATTAATCAACTGCCCTGCCCGTCCATTATTTCTGGCGGATAAAAAAAATCATTTGATTGTCATGAAACAGATAAACAAAAATCAACTCAAACTCTATTAGTCTTGTTCGAGGAAAAATCTGTTTATAAATGAATAACATAAATACTTGCACTTGACCATCTAAATTTCAAACTCATTTAGTTTGTTTTGCCTGTGACGGGGTTTATATCCAGGCTGGGTGATATTTATTAAATAGTTTATTTACATCTATCTACACAATCGAATGCTTCATTCTCTATTCCTAACAAATAAATATAACAGGTAATAAGATTATGACAAAAATATGGGAGAATTTCAAGAATTGTTGTCTCGACACTTTGGCTCAATCGATAGCTTGGTTTGACTCTCCGCGTGGTCAAAATAATAATATTTAGCACCGCGTCTCACTACCCGTTTGAGTTATACACTTTAAGTACTAATTACTCTAATGGATTAGGAATTGGGAAGGTTGAATTAGAGGAAGTGAACCCGCATTTGCGTGGAGGGAGAATGGAAAACCATTTAGGAAAAACCACCCCCAGTTCACCCGACCGAGATTCAAACCTCGATCTCCCCGTCCTCAGCAGTCGAGCTTCAACACGACAAGCGCGTTAGCCAACTACGCCACCGAGGCGGGTCAGGTTGTTGAACCTCTACTGGCTTGCTAGGCCTATCTTAGCTTCACCCCCACTTCACAGCTACCGTGGTGGTCATGGGGCACATCCCTTGAAAAGGGGTTGGCCTTAACATAGTCGAATGTGTCATCTTGTAAACACCTTTTAACATTTTTTTTATAGATGATTGGAGTACAATTAGAAGTCAAGATCACATTAAGAGTGGGGGGAGAAGGTGGGGGAAGTTGCCGGCTTCAACACCAAGTGAACTTTAGTGGATATCTTCTCTGAGAGAACTTTAAGGTTGCTATTGGGAAATTGTTGCCATTCTCTAGTTTTCCTGTCTGAGCTTCCCTTGTATATAAGATAAGTTTAGAGAGAGAAAGAGAGAGAGAGAGAGTGTGAAGATCAAGCTTTTCCCAACCTCTAACTTGTAATTCCCGCAGAGGTGATATTGGGTGTAATCCCTCATTCCAAGACTTCAAAATAGTCGGGATGGAATCATAAACATTTCAATGATGAATAGCACTTAATAATACTTTGTCATACAAATTGTATTTTCACATTAAAATTCATACATTTTTTAATATCGTTACAAAAATAGAGTATATTTTTCACAAATAAAAAAATGTGATTTATTTAAATGAGATTTAAGTATCATAGATTACATTTATTATGTTATGGGGGAACATGAATTGCCATTTTGGCTGGCTGAATTCTTTATCTCGGTCATCATGTTTACAGCCTGTGGTCGGGTCATTCAGTAAAATGCCTCCCCTGACTGACTAATAATATAAAAGTTAAATGATAATCATTAAAAGGTATAAGTTTTTAAAACAACAAGAATATTAAAATAAATGGTACACAGTAAAAGAACAATAATTAATATCTACACAAAAGGTGATCAAGTGTTTCTATTCTTGTCGTTTGCTATACATTTTTAAAACACAAAAGAGGAAGAAATTATATTTGGAAGAAGGTCCAGGGAAGGTGGATAGAAACATATAAGAGGGGGACGAACACAATATGGCCTTTACCATGAAAAGAACAACACAGTTCACACTTTACACTGCTGCCAATGGACAAGGAGGTAATGGATGTCTCTTAAAGAAAATAGATCGTCACTGCCCAATCCCCCGGCCTAGGTTTCATTCTATCGGAACTCATCAGGGAGGAGTGTGAAACGCGCAACGCAACTTCCTAAAAGAGAGAGAGAAAAAAAAAAGGAAAATGGTAAAGAATGAAAGAACACATAAAAGGGAGAGGAAGAAAGAATATTTCATTACATATAAAAGAATACTTCTAATAGCAGAATCAAAAGTAGTGGTTGAAAACATTTTTCAACTAAACTCGATGTTTAAAAAAATAATAATATATTGTAATGTAATTGCTAGAGAAGTAGATTTGCAGTCCAATTTTAATAGGAAACCTATTATTTGGAACTCAAGTTTAGAAAAAATATTTAAAACAATAATTGTATTTATATTATTAGAATTTGAAATCAGTCACAAAGTCTTTTTACATTTGTGGTCGTGTTTGTAAAACAATATTGCATGAATAAACCATTATATTTATATTAAATAAAGGTAATAGATTACTGAAAGTAGCTTTACTACAATCACTTCCCTAACAATTATAGCGACTCCAGTGAAATCATTGAAAGTTTATACACAATCACAAAAATAAATGTTATCTTCTGAAGATAAATAAGCTCAAATGTTTACCGACGAAGATACCGGGATGGCGAAATGAATTTATAATACATGGACATTGATAAAAAAATAAATAAGGAAGAATAAACTAATGTGGAGTAATCGAGTTAAGGGAGCCATCTTGGGAACAAGAAAAACATGTGAGATGGACTAAACGCAAAAAAGGAGATAAATTTCTTTCGTCTGGGTTCTAGCGTAGAAAAATTCATAAGGTTTATAAGCAAATACATATCTGATGTAAAATATAAACACAAAGAGATGTTAATATTAAATCTTTATTAGTGTTTCATAGTGTGTGTGTGACTTGGTCTGCACTAGAAAGATGTCTCCTTTGAGCAATGAATAATTCTTAGCACATTTTTTCCTATTTGTATAATGGGGCTTTTTCACTCAATTTTTCATTATAGTTTATTTTTCCTTATTTTATCAATTTACACTTTAATTTAAACCCGTGTTCAAATGTAATTAATAAAGAAACAAAAAACCGATACCATTGTTTATTACATTAGTTTTAAACAGACTTGCATTTCACAAAACCTTTTGTATATCGATAACAGACTTGTCTCTCGTTATTATTAATCTAAATACTATAAACATATTTGGAACAAAGTGCCGGGTTAAAATATTGTTTAAAAAAGGATAATCAAAACTTTTCTAAGGTGGGAAACTCGAAAACTTGTAGAGTGCACAAATAGCATACCAATCTAGATTTATACCATTTAGTTTCCCCGCAAGTCTTCAATAAACTAATCTTAGTCAAGATGGTTGATTCTCCTTTTTTTTTTGTTTTCTTTTTTAACAATAGTCGACAGCGTCTGAAGACGCGTGCAGAGGTAGAGTGTGTGATGCACACGACTGTTCAGAGGTAGATTTGCCAGACACTTTAAAAAACTTCAATAAGGTCACCTGTGCCCTTTTGACCTTGCCGCGACATTCAAGAACCGATCGAGAACTCGTTCTTTGTTTGGGCGTCTCGCCGTTCTCGGACACGTTCGGCAGCGGTTTCTCCGCCTTCGTCTTCCGTAGCTTTGTCAACCAGTCGATGTTTTCTTTCTGCAGCAAGGCGCGGCTGCACGTGTGCAACGACGAGCTTTTGTCGCGGACAAAGTTCGGCAAGTTAGAGGTCGGGGATAGCACCTCTTCACCCCGGGGGTAAAGGTAGCTTGAAAAGTCTTTTAAACCGTCCGCCGGTGCCGCCGGTACAGATTTCGGTGGCGTACAAAGTTGTATCGATCCTCTAATTTGGAGTTTCTGTTTCTTGCAACGGTTCTCGTTCGTTGTATGACCACACACAGATCCAGGCGAGCGCTTCCTCTTACTGACAATGCTGTCAGTCGTCATAGCTAGATCTTCCGAGCTTGAGAATGTATCCGAGCGGATAGTCGATTCTGGAGTGATTGGTTGAGAACAAATATAACGTTTTGTCGGTCGAAGAGTTTCTGAAGAACAAAACTTATTTTCACCGACAAATGTTTCCGCCCAACCAAGAAGTTGATAGTCATTCTCACTTTCGTCTTCCAGGCCGACTCGCCAAATCCTGTGAGTAGGTTCATCGGAACACGTTACAATCTGTAGGGAAATTAAACGTTTATGATTAAAAATAAAAATGGTTATTATAGAAGATTACACGCTAATATTAAATATTTACAACGATAAGCCAATAACACATTTTATTGATAAAGTAACTGGTGAAGTTTGTGAAGTTTATGAGGAGAATATCAGCTGTCACGAGAAAAAACAAGATAGAAAATCGAGTCTATTATTATTATTATTATTAGCACCGCGTCTTACTACCCGTTCGGGTTATACGCTTTTAGACTAAACCATGGCCCTAGCTTGTAAGCAGTACCATAGTGGAACAAACCAAGGTAAGTTGGTGCCTACCTCTCAGGTTAAACAAAGTGTACTGACATTTGTCTAGAACAAGACTGTAAGCCGTGACCTTGCGGTAGCCGACTCCCATCTCACTTCGCTGACAAGGATGAGGTCAGTCCCGGTATTTAAAGTTGTATTCCACCATCCAAATATTATGATTTTTTTATACGCCTCTTCCCATTCAAAATGCAGGTACATTTCTTCCAAGCCACCTTCCTCAAACCCTTAGACTAAGCTTTTAGTAACACGTGTGCCCCCAGGACCTACCTTCATGTCGCAGTCTGCAGACCATGTAACCACGGTCACCTCCTCCTCGTGCCCCACCAGGTGTACCAACGGTCCCCCCGGCTGAGAGGTGTTCCAAACGCGGGGTTTTCCGTCACTGGAGCCACTCAGAAGGTAGCGGCCGTCCGGGCTCACGCCAGACTTGACGTAGAAGGTGGAGTTTAGGTGGCCGGTGTAGGTCACAACTGTCCCACGAAGTACCAACACAACAGTTAATATCAGACAAACTAGTGCACATCTTACAAAACAAAACAAGTGATTCTGATAACAAAAAAAAGATAAGGTTGGATGCAAGCTTTGATTTCGATTCAAAACTGTAGACCAGCNTTGAGATGGCCCAAACACCCCCCCCCCTGCCCCCACACCTATTTTTCAGTAAAGTTATAAAAACTCTTTTAAAAAATTGCTTTAGCTAGTTACTTTATCTTATATCGGCAACCCTAGATGATACAAAAAATTTTTTTACTGAAAATGAATGTGATGTTTGTCCCTGTTTTGCTGCCATATTGTGTTTATCAGCGCAACTTTCCACTTTGATTCAACAGCGCTGCACAGTTTCTGTCGGAGGGAGAGTTGAAAACTCGGCTGTCGCAATGGTAGCTTAGGAGGAGGGTAGAAATGAGCAGCTGTAAACTAATGGTGGCCGAGGTCAAGTAGAAGAATGTGTATTGGACACTTAACACAAGGGTTAACTACCGACTATAAACGATAGGTATGAGGAGGTTAGTTTATATGAAATGTACCCACATTAGTGACGGTAACGTATGGCCGACCCATTGTAAAGCCACCAAGTGGAAAACCAACTTCAATGCACTCGGCTAGGGTTCAAACTGAAACCTCCTCGTAAAACGTGATCAAGTGCATTGCGAATCTGATGCCTTCCCCCCACTCAACCCTGGCCGCAGATTAGTAGGTGTTGACGCTAGAATGTATAAGTACAACCATCAAGTCATTCACCTGGTGTCTTCTCGTAAGTGGCGACGTTGTAGCAGTATATGACATCGTCGATGCAGCTGGCGTATAGACGCACCCTGCCGGGGTCCAGCACGAGGCTGGTGAAACTGTTCCTACTGGAGCCCCCGGGATGTGGGAGCACATGAAGGGGTACTGGAGCCCTCTTGTACACAGAGTAGTTTTTTCGCAAGTCCCACACCTTGATCAGCCTGCGTAGAGAAATATATGTTACTCAAGAGTGATAACCGATTTCTTTAAATTTTGGCACAGTTTTAAAAAGTGATTTCTCTCTTCTATTTGTTTTAGCAAAAGGTGTCGGAGAGACTTGTCCGAAGAAATATGTCTCAACAATTAGTTTAGAGAGTGGACTCGCTTCGGTGGTTGAATACAGGGTGATTACAAAACTTTCATTATAAAATTCCCTGACCTTTTCAGATTTCCCAAACTACATTTAAAAAAATTCCAGACCTAACTCTTTTTGGTAGTTTTTCTTGGTGGAAGGGAACTTTTTCGTTTATTACATTTATAAGATTTTTTTTAAAGTCCTAAGCTGCCAAACATCAACATTCTTTTTCTATCGCCAGTTTCGATTATACGTCTAGCGTCTGTATTTGCATGGAGGGAGAACGGTAAAATATTAAGGTAAAACCACCCTCAGTGTGACCGACCGGAACCGAACCCCGATCTCCCCGTGTTCGGCAGTTCAGTCCGACACGGGAGTAGCGTGTTAGTCCATGCAGCCAGAGAAACGAGTATCAACATTATTATAAGTTATTTACCTTCTATCTCAAGTATTTAACGTTTCAGGTCTTACTTGTATCTCTGCGTAAATGTGGTATAGAACAAATCCGATCTAACCGTCTTCTGCATTTTGTTAACACCGAGAAACAAAATATTTCTCTTTTGTTTAAATGTTTAGGTGCAGGATCAGTCTTTTACTTGGTTTTGATTAAACTCCCCTACATTTCCAAGACATTATATAACCACATTAATGTTCCAGGTTCTCCCCGTCTGTGGCCGCCATGTTTACGGACCATATCGAGAACGGGCGAACGCCGGTGAACTCACCCACCACTCGCGCTGCACGACAAGAGCGTGAAGGGGTCCTGGTAGACAAGACCGGTGATACTATTGGCCCTGGAAGTGTTGGAGAGGGTCCCCTTGTCCCTCCGGGACTTGGAGCCGGAACCTGGAGTCGCTGGAACAAACGAAACAGGATTTTGTGAATACTTTGGTTTTACAAGCATATTTAAATAATTACCTTTGTTAAAAGTAAATATATGGCACAATTCTTGTTTTTACTAAATTGTGGTTCCGATTCAACAATTTTTTTAAAATCCATTTCCATGAATCAAACCTCATTTTAAATCTCATTTATTTACATACTTTGCCATATTTTTTTGTTGGGGAGGAGGTTTGCAATTTAAAAAAATATATACTTTAACAAAACGGCCATGTTTAATTTGTGCAAGATCGCCAGAATACACTAGTGTACGTTTACAATTTGCTGACACTAAAGTGTATCGCTGATAGAAGAAGTTCTAAGACAAATAAGTTATTAAAATTTAAACAAGATCCTGTATTTTTCAACTAAATAGCTTAGCACTTTTATCACATTTTTTTGTCATTTCTCTTGACACTCAAAGGGTTAATAATCAAATTCGTCAGGTTTGAGATTCTTATTTGAAAGTTTTTTAAATGTTATATAATATAATACATTTAAATTTTAGAATTGATTTGTAGAGTGGCTAATTAGATGTGTTGATAACAATGAATGACCCATGTATAAATGTAATTGAAGCATACACTGATTATAAACTCACCCGAGGGTTGGTGACAGTTAGGGATGAAGTTGTCAGGTTTTTCACACGACACCCCTTCTCTAGACCTAACGTCCCAGACATTGATATTACCGTCTCGGCCGCCTGTCGCAAACACAGCTGAAACAAGAAGACCATCACCCCCCGGTAAGAAACACAACGGGCAGCGATGTAACCGCGTTTAGCTGGCACACATCCAAAATACTTGTTTCGGAATCAATTTAAAACTTGGGCTTGTAATCTAAAGACGATTATGAATTTAAGTCTAAGTTTTGTAGAATTTTCCAAACCAAATTTCTAGGTAGGAATAAGTTCAAATCAATCTCTGGCAAGTTTTAGGTATTTCTGAGTAAACTCTTCAGTCTTTTAAATTATTGACAAACTTCATGTGTATTTACAGTTTGTAAATTTTCATCAAACATTAATAAAACAAAGAATTTTCACATAAATTTATCTACAAAAATCAACCAACAGTTTGGGCATGAGATATATTTTTACAAAAATGTGTGACTTTAATTTGTCCCCAAAAATTTAAATGTTAGGCACATCATTTTTTCAAATTGTGACCCTTATGTTAAAAATCTATTCATGTATTTCGTTGAATTTGGCGGGTAGATTGACCATGTTGAGTTGGGTTTTAAAAGGATTTTTTTTAAAAATAAAATACATTTTTTTTGCTTTCAACATTGATAATAGAGATGGCTCCGTTGAATTTTCAAATCCTTAATAAAGATAAAAATTTTAAATATAAATTTGTTTTATAGCTCTAAATAACGCTAATTGGTGGTTGAGAACCATTTATAATTATTGGATGAACTTAACAACCAGACCCCAGTCCAGTAATTTAACACTTAACTGAATGTATGAATGTTATAATCTATGTTAACAATTAGTTACTATTTCTATTTAATATAATTCTATTGTATTTATATTTTCTCATATATTCATCATTTTTCCAAGATTCTGATTCAGATTCGAAGATAAATTGGAGATTTGGATTCGTAAGATAGTAGATTCGTACAAACTCTCTAATTGATAACATTTTACTATATTATTAATATTATTATAAATATGTATTATTATTAGCACCGCGTCTTACTACCCGTTCGGGTTGTACGCACTTACCCGCTAATGTGTAATGGTAGGGTGATTGTGAGATGAAATGGAGGACCTACAGTTTAACGTGGAATCCGAACCACGGTGGAGGCCTCGCATTCCTCACATTCACAAGATGTCTTGTCAGAGGTGAAGGAAGGGTTTGGAAATCAGATAAATCTTTGCCGGGACCGAGGATCGAACCCCGGCCGCCAGCATAGAAGTCTGACACCTTACCCCTAGACCACCAGGTCACCTACATGAAAGTAGATCCGGTCACGTTTATTCCATTGTCGCAGTGTTTAGTGCACACAAGCTTGACCAACCTTTATCGTCAGGTCTGAACGCCACCGTCTTGACACTGCGGGTGTGTCCGAGGAACATGGTGAGAGGGAGAAGACCCTCGGCGAGGTCCCACAGGATGGCCCGATGGTCGCCCGACACGGTCACTAGTTTCATCTCTCCGTCCATCCAGGCCAGGTCGAATATCGCGTTGAGATGAGCCTGGCTCCCCATCACTGGATAGGAAAGGGCAGTCATCGTGCGATATTAACGATACAAAACACACTATTTTAGAACGTGCGATACTAACGATACAAAACACACTAAATTAGACATTTTTTTAATTAATTTGAAAAAGAAAAAAAAATCTAGTCCAAATTTTGAAATTCCTGTTTGTACATGTTCGTGCACAGGGGCTGCTAATCACTAAATTTCAACCCTCTGCTTCGAGTGGATATCGCGCTTGCGACGCTCATGAAGGGCAGAGGAGCGAATGTATTCTTTGGAGTACTTGATTTGGCGCAACAATGCAAAGCAACAAGTTCTGGATTATTTTATTTCTATATTAAACCACTTCTTATCTTTGGTTTATATCACATATTACTAAAATGGTTTACATTACCAAAAACACATTATAGTTATTTTTAAAATGTTCATTTTATCCTCTCCATTATCACCTGGCTCATTAATTATTGATTACAAACAAAGCTGAGATACCTACAATGCAAATTAGAACATTAGGGGGTCGTCTTGATGAGTTTAATCACTAGGTCTATTCTATTTTTCTACAAAAGCAACTGTATCGATAATAGTATGTAAGGATTCAGAACAAAAACTATAAGTTAAAGTAGGCTCTGTCTCTCCCATCTCTAAATATTTAGGTACCTTTCGTTTTGGTTGCGAAACCTACGTCAGGTCTCGTATCTTGCAAAGCTACTCGGCCATCTTCATCTGCTAAAGCTACAAAGTGTTGGAAACCAGGTAGATTACAAAACTTTGCAGCAAATACAGGCGACGGGGGGCTGTTTGGTTCTACCTGCTCCTCGTTTGTGGCAGTCGTCAGCCCGGTAAACTCATCGTAGGAGTAGCATTTCATCCTTTGAACGGCGTGGTCATAGTGCGTGATGTTCTCTGAAATTATTATCAATTAAAACTTGTATGAGGAAAATAATAAATTACAATTTAGACAGATTTTAGCCAACAAATAAAATTTCATTTGCAAATTAAAAAATAATTACATATTATAATCGTAAGAAAATATTAGAGTTTTAATGGTGGTGTCATTTAAACTGAAAATAAATCAGACTTCTAAACTAAATTAAGATTGTGGAAGTCTCAACAGAACCTAGTACTGTTATAATAAGAGACAAAAGCATAGATAAAAATGATATAATTTGTGAATTATCTTACCGAAACCTTCTTGTCTTTTCAATACATTTCTCACAACACTCATTATTATTTATAAACAAATTATCATTTCAATAAACAGAATAATAAATACAACACGCATGCATGCATTCATTATAAATATCATTAGGAAACGCGGCAAAATATCATGTTACCCAACAACTCTAAACCAAGGAACACTGAAATATCCTTCTAAGAAAATGTACATTCTTGAAAATATCTGAAACATAAAAGTAGAAAGATGCAGTTATCAACTCATTTCATAATATTTATCATTCAAAATATGCTAGAGAATGTTTTGAATTAAAAAGTACTTTGTTTATTAAATCATGTTGTTTGTTCAAGGTCTAGGTCTAGGTGGTGTCATGTGAGTGAACGAAAGCGAGCGACGCGAGGTTGAAGCGCTGCGAATAGACAATGTCAAATGTACAGTTGGCATGGAAGTGTCTTACATATATAAAGACGAAGTGGCGTGGCGAAGGTAAGTTCTAAGCGGTTGACGCAATAAAATATTTAAATATTTTCACGCGAACCACGCATGACGAGACCTACTTTCTTCGAGTATTCAGACCAAGTAAGTGTTTGTCTTCACAACTTCTGTTCTAATATCTACAGACAGTGTTGTTTTTTTATGTGTGTGTGTTTTTCGTTCGTTGTCTTACCTACATCTAGTTGGGATGATTGAGATGTCAGAATTCTTTGAAACAGCGAAGTAAAAAGTAGACGTATTCTTTGTGATGTGAAAAATAGAAACTACCATAACTGATTACTAGAGATTGAAAGGGTTGAGGTTTTTTTTTTGTTTTGTTTTTGTGGAAGAGCTGGAATTATTTTTCCCTTTAACTTAAAAAAAAATACTAATGTGTTTTTTCAGCAATGGTAAAACTCAACGCGATATTCCCTTTTCAAGAAGATAGTATTTGCTTGAGATATTTCCTTTTAGCCTTTTGTAGTTTATTGATAATTTTATTGACCCACCTCTGTGTTCGCATGGACTAACGCGTTACTCTCTCAATATACTAGACTACTGAATATGGGAAGATCAGGGCTCGATCCCAGTCGGGTGTAATGAGAATGGTTTTCCAAAATGTTCTTATACGCTCGTTCCACATACATGTGGATTCATTTTCTCAAATTCATAATTCCTGACACATTAGTGTAATTAATATATGGATATATAACTCGAACCGATAATCAAACGGGGAGCAAAATAATTGAGCTAGTTCACGTTTCCTTGGCGTCAACATCATGACTACTGATTTGAACTCTTGTCGCATGTTTCTTATATTTGCACACGCAAGATCATCGCGTCAATTCACTCGCTTTGTTTCTAGTCACCCCATCACTCACTTTCGTTCGCTCATGTGTAGGATAGCACCTAAGGTTGTTTCAATAATTTATGTTATTCATGATTTATCTGGGATATTAATGTTCTAACTATAACTTGTTTTATTATGCTGGTTTGGTGTATATCTTTTGCTTTTCAGTTTAAGAAACCGGCAAATTATAAATAATCTATTCTATTTAATATATTTTGGACCATATTGTACTAAACTCATACTTTTTATAAAAGGTAAATTTATTAATATTACATTTTTTTCACGTTGGTATTTTGTAAACATTTAAAATTAAAATCAATGAAAGCTGTCATTTGTCAAACAATTCTGATTGTGATTTGTTTGAACTATATGTGAGTATTTTGACATAAATATTTAATAAATAATATGTCAATTTAATTTTACTTATATCTATGTTATTTTATCTCCTTTCATAGCGTTCATAGAAATAAAACTATATAATAAAAGCCATATAGGCTAAACATAGTTTACGTTTATATTTACCCAATGTAGTATACTTTAAAGAAGTTAATTTTATATAATCACACAATTAAAAAATCGTAATTGATATCCCATTTGTATAAAAATGTATGTTTTTTGTGTGAATTTTTAAATTTATTTGATATTAATATATTTAAAATTAAGGAAATGAACATTTAATCTCTATGTGTTTATTCATGACCATGTTTTGTTTTAATTTTCAGTATAGATCTTGACAATGGCTAATGAAGCTCCCGTGACGACCAAGTATGACCCTGGTAAGATATCTTTGTCAACTAGCTACTCAATTTTAGCTTTTGTTGAAACTGCTGTTACTTTTACGGATGTCTTGCCTGTCGCCGCGGCTTAGTGGTAGACCACACAAGTCTAGTGACGCTTGGTTCAATCCCAGTTATGCTGATCAGGTTATTGTAGAACTATGTTACGAACAAACTAACAAAATACAAACATGTGGTTTCGTGGTAAACAAAAGCTTGGTAACATTTTACTATGAACTCGGATAGGTCGAATGGCCAGATGCACAGCCAATAGAAACATATTTTGGCAGCGCGTATTATTACCGGTGCAGACTATATACATTTTAATCACGTTAGTGGCTAAGGGATAAGGTAGATTTAATTGAGAAGAAATGTAGCTGCATTTGAGTGATGCGAATGTGGGTAACCGTTTAATAAAACCACCCAACGTACTGGACTTAACACCCAGACCTCCCCGACAAAGTTTTAAGCGATTTTGTTTCGAAATTAAGTACAAACTGAATCCAAACTATTTTCTTGTGTCCGTATATTACTGCAGGTCGGATAGTACCAACTATAAAAGTGTTGCCAACAAGTGGACCGCTCGGATATGTCTTTTGGTCCGCGTTCCATGAGTTGGCAAACCTGTTTTGTAGGTATTAATAATATGAAGCTGCAGATCATTTGACTTTAGATTAAAGTATATCTAACAACATTTCTAGCTGCCAGATTTAAAGCCCTTCATATGAAATTAGACTGTATACAACTGTTTATACACAGATTTGTCTCACTAGCAGATTTCTAGTTGTGAAAATTGTCTTTTAGTTCGTCAAGAGTCGTGAGCCAATATAATGTGTGTTTGTAAAATGCATTTTTAACACCCAGATTATTAAAAAGAGTAACATAACTAAACTTGTATATATATTCTTATTTTCTATTCAGGCGTTTGTTAGTCTATTTTATTTTATTTCGACCCGCCTCGGTGGCGTAGTTGGCTAATGCGCTTGTCATGTTCAGCTCGACTGCTGAGGACGGGGAGATCGAGGTTCGAATTTCGGTCGGGTGAACGTTTTTTTTTTTTCCTAAATGGTTTTCCACTCTACCTCCACGCAAATGCGGGTTCACTTCATCTAATCAAACCTCCCCTATTCCTAATCCATTAGAGTAATTAGTACTTAAAGCGTATAACCCGAACGGGTGTTAAGACGCGGTGCTAAATAATATTATTATTATTATTATTATTTCATTTTCGTCCCACCTACATAGATAGTTAAAAATGTAAGTTGTCTCAATCTTGTACACTCACACTAAATATGTTATTACAAATATTCATTATGGTTATTCAATTGTTTTCTAATATCTTTACGTAGGTGTGAACCAGGATGAACTAATTATGCAACAGCAGAGACAAATTGAAAAAGAGGTAAATTACATTATAATAATATATTATTATCTTTTAACAATACATTCTAACTTTGGTACGAACAAAGTTGGGTGCGTGGATAATGTACTCGACTTGAACCGGTATTTAAGAGTGTTTTTCTATCCTCCCTCCAGTCAAATGCCATGGATTTTAGTTACTTAAGATATGCTCTTTATAGAGAGAGTTAAAAAGGTATTATCTCTCGGGGCCAAACTTATTGTGACATTGCGGATACAGTCGAAGAAAACTGGGAAAATCTGGGAAATTTGGGAAATTTTTCAATATAAGGGAAAATGCAAAAAATCAGGCTACTTAAATACTTTTAAAAAAAATTAATTTTTCACTTGAACAGTAAAATAAAAATGGAAGGTTTTGGTTTTTTTGCATGTCAACAAAATGTTTTGCCTAAGTTTTAAGTTTTAAACACGAGACGGTTGTGCCGCAAATAGTTGAACGCAATTTGGAAAAATAGCGTGTAGTAATGTGGATGTTTGGTATCTATCAGCATTTTCTTAATATTTGATATATTTATTAAACAGAAAAAAAATGCAATCTGAAATAATTACCTGAAAAAGCCGAGGAATTCTATAATATAAGTTTTGTGGTCCCGTTGAGTGAACTCGGCTCTAGTTTTAATCCCAATGTGGTAAACATCGACGTGTAGAAAGAATCTACACACAAGTCTTAGGAATTTAAGGGCCTCCCGTGACCAAAAGGTTTGAGAGTCGCTCGCTCAATAGACCGGACTTCCGATGACGGGTGAGATCGAGACTCGAATCTTGGTTGGCTATACTTGCATAGGTGTGTTTTTTTATTCCTCATTACAGGGTGTCTACCATCCGGGAAAATCAGGGAAAACGGGAATTAGCCAGGAACTTGAAGTAATCGGGAAAAAAACGGGAATAAGCCGGGAATTTGGTAAATCACAATAAAAATCTGGGAAAATGATATTTTATTCAAAATATGAAATACAATAATCATTAAATCAGTAAATTATGTCATTTTTTTTTGTAGCTGTGTAATATATTTTTAACTCCTAGTAAACAATTTTAATACAAATTTTAAAAAAATATTCCAATTTTAAAACTTATTATTATTATTCATAAAAAATATTAATAGAAAAACGAGTGGAGGGGGGAAGGGGGGGAGTTAGAAGTATGTTACATACATTTTAGTTGGTAATTTTAGGAAATGATCAGGGGAAATCAGGGGAAAAGTCGGGGATTTCATTGGTCAAGTTAAGTAGACACCATGTAATTAGTTTTCCACTTTCTCTCCGTGCAAATTCGGACAAACTTCTAGTTCCTTTAAATTCAACCTTCCTCATCCTTAACACTGCTATAATTAGTACACACGGATACCACCCTAAGGAGTAGTAAGAAACATAGATATATGATCTTTCGTTGAAAGTATTTGTGAATCCGGGTGTGTTGTGGGACGGTCAGATTTCAGACTCCATCGATTTGGTGGGCGACATGGAGCCCATCTCCTCTCTGGAAGGGGAGTACGCATCGGACGAAATCTTCCACCAGAAGGTGCAGGATCTGTCTAGAAAATACAAGAGCATGCGTCGCACACGGCCCGACGGGAATTGCTTCTTCAGGGGGTTCAGTTACGCTTACTTGGAATATCTTCTTAAGAATAAAGAAGAGTATAAGAGGTGGTGTATAGTAACCTTATTCGACAATATTCTCAAGTTTGTATTTTGTTTTTTGAAAGTTTAATGTTTGCGACTAATTTATCACCAACATTAATATTTTTATTTCTCCTTAGCTCATTAATTTTAAGTCGTATCTGAGGACGTTCATGGTTAAAACATTTCTAAAACTCTTCTGCGCGTAATATCGATGTATCGATACGCCATTTGGCTTTGTCGTGCTGTTTTAGGTTTCACGAGTTGGCATCCAAGAGTAAGGACGACTTGGTCACCATGGGATTTCCAAAATTCACCGTAGAAGACTTTCACGACACTGTAAGTTTTCGTTAGTTTATGGTCTCGGGTCGTACTAGTCGGAATTAGCCCGGTGTGTGAATCGAGCTCCCACATATTCTAACGGAACTACCCGAAAATGGCAATTGGAGACATTTCACAAAAGTTGTCAGAATTATTATTTTATATCGTTCACTGTATGAAATGAAGCACAAATTTAAAAAACACACATATTTTCAAACACTTTATTATTTTTTATTTCACAATACATAGTTCTCAGGTAATGGAGTGAAACGAAAGTTTACTTCAGTACTGCCAACTTAGTTGATAAAAGATGAAAACTTACCTGGTGAATTACAAATGTATTTCAAGCCGGGAGGGAGTATGACCAACTTAACGTTACTTAATTTAAACGGAATGTAACGTAACAGTTCTCCTCATGATTTTAAATGGAAGCCATAACGATGCAGTTAACCTAAAGAGTTATCTAGAGGAGAACTTTCCAGCTAATCATGTTGCGAGCGACGTCGACAGGGCTATTTAGTACTTCATTAATTTGTCCATGGTATGCAGATGAATTCTTTGATATTTTTGTCTGCGTCTCTCGACCTCTAAAACGTCGTAACATCTTGTCTTGTTTCACTTTATTCTGCTCTAAACCGTCGTAACATCTAGTCTTGTTTCACTTTATTGTGCTCTAAAACGTCGTAACATCTAGTCTTGTTTCACTTTATTCTGCTCTAAAACGTCGTAACATATAGTCTTGTTTCACTTTATTCTGCTCTAAAACGTCGTAACATCTAGTCTTGTTTCACTTTATTCTGCTCTAAAACGTCGTAACATCTAGTCTTGTTTCACTTTATTCTGCTCTAAAACATTGTAACATCTTGTCTTGTTTCACTTTATTCTGCTCTAAACCGTCGTAACATCTTGTCTTGTTTCACTTTATTCTGCTCTAAAACGTCGTAACATCTTGTCTTGTTTCACTTTATTCTGCTCTAAACCGTCGTAACATCTTGTCTTGTTTCACTTTATTCTGCTCTAAAATGTCGTAACATCTAGTCTTGTTTCACTTTATTGTGCTCTAAAACGTCGTAACATCTAGTCTTGTCTTGTTTCACTTTATTGTGCTCTAAAACGTCGTAACATCTAGTCTTGTTTCACTTTATTCTGCTCTAAACTGTTGTAACATCTAGTCTTGTTTCACTTTATTCTGCTCTAAAACGTCGTAACATCTAGTCTTGTTTCACTTTATTGTGCTCTAAAACGTCGTAACACCTAGTCTTGTTTCACTTTATTCTGCTCTAAAACGTCGTAACGTCTTGTCTTGTTTCACTTTATTCTGTATCTCCAGTGAAGCTTCTACAGGCAAGGACTTGTGGCCTAATCAGCCCTAAATGCTTGGGTTCCATTTTAGCAAACACTTTGTTTTCAAATAGCCCGTAATCATTGTTTATGTTTTGCTCAAGTCTGTTACGATAAGTTGATTGTGATATCTGCATCCGTCCTCCACCTCTCGAGGAAGATGCCATGTTCATCTAAATGTCGGCAAATATGTGGGTGTTTTTAAATTAAACTCGTGCTTCATGTTCTTACAATTCTATCGGGTGACCTGGCGGTCTAGGGGTAAGGTGTCAGACTTCTGTGCTGGCAGCCGGGGTTCAATCCTCGGTCCTGGCACAGATTTATCTGATCACCAAACCCTTCCTTCACCTCTGACAAGACAACTTGTGAATGTGGGGAATGCCAGGCCTCCACCGTGGTTCGGATTCCACGTTAAACTGTAGGTCCTCCATTTCATCTCACAATCGCCCTACCATTACACATTAGCGTAAGTGCGTATAACCCAAACGGGTAGTAAGACGCGGTGCTAATAATAATAATAATAATAATAATACTATTCTATCATATTTATTTAATGGCATACATTAAAATATGTGAACTTTAATTCATGCCAATTGTAAAGTAAGTTTTAATCTATGACCCGCCTCGGTGGCGTAGTTGGCAAACGCGCTTGTCGTGTTGAGCTGCTCGACTGCTGAGGACGGGGAGATCGAGGTTCGAATCTCGGTCGGGTGAACTGGGGGTGGTTTTTCCTAAATAGTTTTCCACTCTCCCTCCACGCAAATGCGTTGTTCACTTCCTCTAATTCAACCTTCCCAATCCTTAATCCATTAGAGTAATTAGTACTTAAAGCGTATAACCCGAACGGGTAGTAAGACGCGGTGCTAAATATTATTTAATTCGTGTGTGTCCTCCTCCAAGTTTATGGAGGTGGTGAAGAAGGTAGGGGAGTCCCCGGACAACTTCTCTCAACGCGAGCTCCACGATCTGTTCAACCAACAGAGCTACTCTGACTATGTCGTCGTGTATCTACGCTTGATAACATCGGGGCAGCTGCAGAGAGACTCCGAGTTCTACCAGAACTTTATAGACGGAAAACGGACTGTTCTGGAGTTTTGCCATCAGGTGGGTGTAGAGTTGTTAGAACTATCGACTAATTAAGTGACGAAATAATATTACCCAGAGAAAGACGGAAATAATGTGGGAAGTATCCGGTGCACGAATGTAACATCTTTCCCTCTGATATCTTCTAGAGTAAGGGAAAAACAGTTTCCGGGCGCGGGCGGCGAGATTCAACTTTTCATAAGTTTGTTGTAGTACCATCTCTCAAGGAACCAGTAGATATTTAGCCGGTCTGAACACTTCAATGCTCTACTATAACTATGAGTAACCTGCCTCGGTGGCGTAGTCGGCTAACGCGCCAGTCGTGTTGAGCTCGACTGCTGAGGACGGGGAGATCGAGGTTCGAATCTCGGTCGGGTGAACTGAGGGCGGTTTTTCCTAAATGGTCTAATTCAACCTTCCCAATTCCTAATCCATTAGAGTAATTAGTACTTAAAGTGTATAACCCGAACGGGTAGTAAGACACGGTGCTATTATTATTATTATTATTATTATTATTAACTATGAGTAAAGCATTCCATGAGAAAATAAATGAGTAGCGAAAATATTTATCGGATAAGAGTATGAGAGTAGAAAGACGTCTGATGGTCCTGTGCAGATAACTGCGCTACGCGCGCACAAGGGCATTGGTTGAAGCATTAGTGTTAAAGTGAAGTCAATTTTACATGCAAAGTTTTAATGTAAATTATTCATCACCAAACCAGAAAATGTAATCTTGGCAAATCGCTTCCAAATAACCAAATGATTTATGGCCCCGCTTTGGGGGTCGAATGTTCTAAGATGTCTATCGCAATAGACCGGGCTGCTGACGAATTGAGATCAAAGTTTGAATCCAGGTCGTGTGTAAGGGTGATTTTTCATACATGGTCCACCCCCCGCTCCCTACACACAAATGCTGGTACACTTTCTTTCTCTAAATCAAACCTTCCTCATCCATAACATATTAGCGTAAACGTAAACAATGTAAACAACAGATGGTCACATACTTGGTACTAAAACAAACCCGCCTGCGCTAATGTGTTGTGTTGAATTGGAATGAGAGTAAATGTACCCGCATTAGCGTGCAGGGAGAAAATCATCTCGCTACACCCAATGTAGACATGAACCTTGAGCTCCCAAGTCTTGTCGGAAGGAATGCGAACTAAGACCCCCCTGTTGTCCCCAGGAGGTGGAACCGATGTACAAGGAGAGCGACCACATCCATATCATTGCGCTGAGCACGGCCCTCAACGTCGGCATCAGAGTCCGCTACATGGACCGAGGGGAGAGCTCGGAGGTGATCGCTCACGACTTCCCAGAGGGCAGCACTTGCGCTGTCCACCTCCTGTATCGTCCCGGTCACTACGACATTCTCTACCCATGAAATTAAACCTTTTATTGACGACCATATTGTAAATTAAACCAAATGTGTTGTTTTTTTTGTCCAAACATTTTTTTTAAAAATCAAATAAATTCTCGTATAATTTTTTTTTTTGCAAATTATTTATTTTGTGCACAACCTTTTGAGCTGTTTATTGTGAAGCAAGATTTGTTTCAGTAGCCAAATAGTTATTGAGTGTTGAAACAAATGGCTCTGGTTCAATTCTCTTTAGGCTATTTCTGAATATAATTTTCTCTTATTTTTTGATTGCTTGGAGATAATAAGTACAATGTCAAACTCTTAAACCTCAGGAAATTAGGTTTTGTTCAGGTGACGTTAAAGAGGAAGTGATGGTTGTTAAGGTTCAATTCTTTAATTACCACCGCAGGAAAAACAAAAACAACTGAAAGTGGTAAATGTCGATATCAAGTTAGCACTTGGAAGGTTAAGGTTTTTTACCTCACAAATTCAAGGATAAATAAAAAATTTAAAAGTTATGTGCTTGGATCACAAATAAGTCTCTATGGTTTTTTTTTCTAGCTCGTTTGGGTTATAAACCTATGTACTAATGAGTTCAGGGACTAGGAAGGTTGAATTTAGAGGAAGTGTACCCATAATTGTGTGGTGGGAAAGTGGAAAACCATCCTCGCCGTCGTTGGCGGTCTAGTCTATTGCGAGAGTAGCGTGTTAGTTCCTGCGACCGCCGAAGTGGTTTGCATGATTATTGTTGGTGACCTGGCGGTCTAGGGGTAAGATGTCAGACTTCTATGCTGGCGGCCGGGGTTCAATCCTCTGTCCTGGCACAGATTTATCTGATTACCAAACCCTTCCTTCACCTCTGACAAGACATCTTGTGAATGTGAGGAATGCCAGGCCTTCACCGTGGTTCGGATTCCACGTTAAACTGTAGGTCCTCCATTTCATCTCACAATCACCCTACCATTACACATTAGCGTAAGTGCGTACAACCCGAACGGGTAGTAAG